>CAUYON010059766.1:0-13261 GCA_963573935.1 Arctocebus calabarensis | reverse complement strand
TATGTTCCAGGCATGGGGCCTGTGGCTCAACGGCCTAAGGCACCAGCAACATACACCTGAACTGGGGGGTTCAAATCCAGCCCTGGCCGCCAAACAACAATGAAGGCTGCAACCAAAAAGTAGCCGGGTGTTGTGGTGGGCACCTGTAGTCCCAGCTACTTGGGAGGCAGAGGCAGGAGACTTGCTTGAGCCCAGGAATTGAAGGTTGCTGTGAGCTTTGATAGCACTCTATCCAAGGTGACAGCCTGAGGCTCTGTCTCAAAAAACAAACAAACAAACAAACAAAAAAGAATATGTTCCAGCTCCATCCATGTAAATATAAAAGAGGTAAAGTCTCCATATTTTTTAAGGCTGTATACTATTCCATGGTGTACATATACCACAATTTATTAGTCTATTCATGGATTGATGGGCACTTGGGCTTCTTCCATGACTTAGCAATTATGAATTGGGCTGCAATAAACATTCTGGTGCAAATATCTTTGTTATAAAGTGATTTTTTGTCTTCTGGATATATTCCTAGTAGAGGAATTATAGGATCAAATCACAGGTCTATTTTCAGATCCCTAAGTGATCTTCAAACTTCTTTCCAAAAGGAACATATTAGTGTGCATTCCCACCAGCAGTGCAGATGTGCTCCCTTTTCTACACATCCACACCAACATCTCTGGTTTTGGGATTTTGTGATGTGAGCTAATCTTATTGGACTTACATGATATCTCAAAGTAGTTTTGATTTGCATTTCTCTGATGATTAAGGATGATGAGCATTTTTTTCATGTATCTGTAGGCTGTGTGCTTGTCTTTTTCAGAGAAGTTTCTCTTCAAGTACTTTGCCCACCCTGAGATGAGATCACTTGTTCTTTTCTTGTTAATATGTTTGATTTCTCTGTGGATTCTGGTTATTAAACCATTGTTGGAGACATAACCTGCAAATATCTTCACCCATTCTGAAGGCTGTCTGCTTGCTTTACGTACTGTGTTCTTGGTTGTGCAGAAGCTTTTTAGTTTGATCAGATCCCAGTAATGTATTTTTGGTGTTGCTTCAATTCCCCGGGGCTGGGGTGGGGGGGAGGGGATATGCTGCTGTATTCTTTGATCATAGAATATTCTCCCAGGCCAATTTCTTCAAGTGTTTTCCCTGCACTTTCTTCTATTATTTATATAGTTTCATATCTTAAAGTTTAACGTTTAAATCTTTTATCCAGTGAGAGTATATCTTTGTTAATGGTGAAAGGTGTGGGTCCAGTTTCAGTCTTCTACAGGTCGCCAGACAGTTACCCAGCACCATTTCTTAAATAGGGAGTCTTTTTCTCTACTGAATGTTCTGAATTGGCTTATCAAAGATCCAATGATGATAAGTAGCTGGGTTCATCTCTTGGTTCTCTATTCTGTTCCATACATCTACCTCTCTGTTTTTGTGCCAGAACCATGCTGTTTTGATCACTATTGATTTATAGTATAGTTTAAGGTCTGGTAGCGTGATTCCTCCTGCTTTGTTTTTATTTCTGAGTAATGTCTTGGCTAATCGAGGTTTTTTTCCTGATTTCATATAAAACGAAGTATTATTTTTTTGAGGTTTTTAAAGTATGACAGTGATGCTTTAATGGGGACTACAATAAAATTGTATATTGCTTTGGGTAGTATGGACATTTAGCAATGTTGATTCTTCCAGCTATGAGCATGGTATATTTTTCCACTTGTTGACATCTTCAGCTATTTCTTTTCTCAGAGTTTCATAGTTCTTTTTATAGAGATCTTTCACATTCTTTGTGAGGTAAACTCCCAAATATTTCATTTTCTTTGGCACTACTGTGAACAGAATAGAGTCCTCGACTGTTTTTTCAGCTTGACTATTGTTGGTATATATAAAGGTTTTAGATTACTGAATATTAATTTCGTATCCTGATATGCTGCTGTATTCTTTGATCAGTTCTAAGAGTTTTGTAGTAGAATCCCTGGTGTTTTCCAGATATTCAATCATATCATCTGTGAAGAGTGAAAGTTTTATCTCCTCTGACCCTATATGGATACCCTTGATTGCCCTTTCTTGACTGATTGCAATGGTTAAGACTTCCATTACAATGTTAAAAAGCAGTGGAGACAATGGGCAACCTTGCCTGGTTCCTGGTCTGAGTGGAAACGATTTCAATTTAACTCCATTCAACATGATATTGGCTGTGGGTTTGCTGTAGATGGCCTATATAAGTTTAAGAAATGTCCCTTCTATACCAATTTTCTTAAGTGTTCTGATCATAAAAGGATGTTGGATATTATCAAAACCTTTTTCTGCATCGATTGAGAGAATCATATGGTCTTTATTTTGTTTTTGTTTTTTTATTTTGTTTATGTGATGAATTATATTTATAGATTTACATATATTGAACCTAAGCCATGAGACCCTGAGATAAAAGCAACTTGATCATGGTGTATAATTTGTTCGCTGTGTTGCTGGATTCTGTTTGCTAGGATCTTACTGACTATTTTTGCATCAATATTCATTAGTGATATTGGTCCTTAATTTTCTTTTCTTGTTGGGTCTTTTCCTGGTTTGGGTATCAGGATATTTGCTTCATAGAATGTTTTGGGAAGTATTCCTTCCTTTTCTTTGCTTTGGAAAAAGGTTATATAATATAGGTACTAGTTCTTTTTTAAAGTTTTGGTAGAATTCCGATGTGAAGCTGTCTGGTCCTGGACTCTTCTTTTTTGGGAGTTTTTGAATAGTTGATGCTATTTCAGTGCTTGATATAGGCCTGTTCAACATTTCTAATTCTTTCTTGGTCAGTCTAGGAAGGTGGCATGCTTCTAAGTATTTGTCAATTTCTTTCATATTTTCGTATCTCTGAGGATAGAGTATTTTGTAGTATTCATTTAAATTTTTTTAATTTCTGAAGTGTCTGTTACTATTTTGCCTTTGTCATTTCTGATTGATGAAATTAGGGATTTTAATTTCCCATTTCTGGTTAGGCTAGCCAAGAGTTTATCAGTTTTGTTAAACTTTTCAAATAACCAACTTTTTGATTCATTGATCTTTTGAATAATTCTTTTGTTTTCCGTTTCATTTAATTCAGCTCTAATTTTGGTTGTTTCTTTTCTTCTGCTGGGTTTGGGGTTGGAGTGTTCTTCCTTTTCCAGATGCTTGGGATATTCCCATTAGGTTGTTGACCTGTACTCTTACAGAAGTCTTACAGTACTATAAATTTCCCTCTTAGGAATTCCCTTGCAGTATCCACCAGGTTCTGATTATTCATGTCTTCATTATCATTCTGGTCCAAAAACTTGGTAATTTCCTTCTTAATCTCCTCTTTGACCCAGCTATCTTTCTGCAGAAGGTTATTTAGTTTCCATGTCTTTGTATGCATATGCAGATTCCTATTATTGGTGAGTTCAACATTTATTCCGTGATGATCTAAGAAAATACAAGGAATAATTTCTATTCTTTTAAATTTGCTGAGGTTAGCCTTGTGACCTAAGATGTGATCAATTTTAGACTATGTTCCATGTACTGATGAGAAGAATGTGTACTCAATTTTGTTAGGATGAAATGTTCTGTAGATGTTTGTTAAATCCAATTGTTGTATGGTGAAGTTTAAGTCTAAAATTTCTTTGCTTAGTTTCTTTTTGGAGGATTTATTCAACATTGCCAAAGGGGTGTTAAAATCTCCGACTATTATGGTGCTGGAAGATATTAAATTGTTCATGTCTGTTAGGGTCTTGGTTATAAATTGAGGAGCATTTTGGTTGGGCGCATAAATGTTAATAATTGATATCTCAGAAAACAAAATTTTATATGGAAAAATCTATGTAATTTATAATGGTTTTGGTTTATAGATTATATTTTCATATCTTTAGGGCATATTTACTATCCTCATCTTTTTGTATGCCACACTTGGCAAAAAGAAATACTAATACTTGACTAAAATCTCTAGGAACCAAATGTGATGTATATGATCTATAACATAAAGAAACTGCCATAAAAATTAAAAAAAATTGATATCTCATCCTGTTGAGTGTTTCCCTTAACAAATATGAAGTGACCATCCTTATCTTTCCTTACTTTTATTGGTTTAAAGCCTAATGTATTGGCAAATAAAATTGCAACCCCTACTTTCTTCTGTTTTGCATTTGCCTGGATTACAGCTGTCCATCCCTTCACCCTGAGTCTATATTTGTCCTTTAAAATAAGATGAGATGCTTGTATGTAGCAGATATCTGGCTTGAGCTTTTGTATCCAGTCAGCCAATCTGTGCCTCTTTAGTAGACAATTTAAGCCATTCATATCAAATGAGAGTATTGATAAGCCTAGTAGTATTTTGGGTGTCAAGTTTTTCAAAAGACCAGTGGAAGTTTTTAATCCTTTCACTACTGTGGAAGTTGGGTTTTGATCTATAATTTCTGAGTGAGTTTATTTTGGTGGTAGAGCATTGTGTTGGTCATTATAGAGGATGGGTCTGAGAATATCTTGAAAAGCTGGTTTAGTTGTGGGCAAATTTCTTCAACGTGTGAATGACATTAAAATATTTGACTTCACCATCATAAATGAAACTCACTTTAGCTGGATACAGAATTCTGGGATGAAAATTGTTTTGTTTTAGGAGCTTGAAGGTTGATGACCATCCTCTTTATGCTTGAAAAGTTTCAGCAGAATGATCTGCAGTTATTCTAATATTCTTCCCCTGTAGATTGTGATTTTTCTTATGTCTGGCTGCTTGCAAGATTTTTTCTTTCATATTAATTTTGGTGAAGTTAATTACAATGTGTCTACGTGGTGCTTTATTTGGATTGAATCATGCTGGGGTTCTGAAACTGTCTGCTATCTAAATTTCAGAATCTCTTGTCATGTTTGGAAAGTTTTCCTCTAAAATCTCTTGGAATACAGCATCTGTGCCTTTCAGATCATTCTCATCACCTTCATGAATTCCAATAAGGCAAATGTTTGCTTCTTTGGCGTGGTCCCACAACTCTCTCAGGGAATGATTTGTCTTTGTTCTCCATTTCTCTTTATCTTTGAGCATTTGAGAGTGTTCAAAAGCTTTCTCTTCAATGTCTGAGATCCTTTCCTCTTCTTGCTCCATCCTATTACTGAGTGATTCTACTGTATTTCTCAGGTCTTTGAGGGATGCAAATTCTTGGCTCAATTTGTCAAAACCTTTGGTAATTTTATCTTTGAATTCATTGAATTCTTGAGACAACTTTTGATCTTCTAATTCCAATTTTACTTCAGTTCTGTTAATCTTAGTTGCTATCCAAATTCTGAACTCAATTTCTGACATCTCAGCCATTTGTTTATGAATAGGATCTTCTGTTGCTTCTCCTTTGTTGTTCCTTGGGGGAGTTGATCTACTCTGGTTATTAATGTTGCCCGAGTTTTTCCACTGATTCTGCCACATGGTTATTTTTCACCATTTGTTTAGAGAGGCTAGTAAGGTGGAATTAAATTGAGGGCTCCTGGAGATGTATTTAACCAGACCTTTACCAGAGTGCTGGGACTGGTGACTGCAGCTTTTCCCGTATGGCTTTATGAAAGTCCCCTTCAGTACTACAGCCTGAGACACTGGGGACTCAGTTGGTATGATGGGGCTAGATGGGTCTGTCTTGTATTTGGCTAAACTCTGACCAATCCTTGTGGATCAGTGATTTTGGGTTGAAATCTCAGCTGTGGAGGAATTCAAGCAATTAAGACACCTTGCCCCCACTGACAATAAGTGGGAGAGGAGAATCAGACCCTCCCTCTATAACACAACCAGGGCATAACCTTGGAGAGTCCCTGGTCATTGGCCCAGATCAAGAGTTCCAAGCCAATTGTCCCAGTCAGCACAAACATAGATCAAGTGGGAGAGTTCAAAAGGTCTCCAGCAATTGGACAGCAGTGGTCCACTGTCAGCTCAAGTGTGACTCATTCTGGTGATCCGTGGAGTCAGAAAGACTTGCCCAGCAAAGGAATTATTCCAGGGAGGCTGGTGCTTCCTTTCCCACTTTGTATCACCGTCATCCCCAGTCACTGGTTACCCCACAGGGCTGCAGCCCAGCTCTCTCTAATATTCAAGTACACCAGGGATTTTCACCTAAGTCAAAGAAGAGATAATGCCTTCCTTCTGGTGTCTCACTGTGCAACTTATAGGCAGGAGGAGTTCAGGCCTCATTCCCTCTGGTGATCATTGGAAACTGCGGAGTGTTCCACCTGCATCTGTACCCAGCCAGGGGTTTCCGTGGAGTAGTGTGCTTCTCTCCCTCAGAGACTGCCTCTGTCTTGGCCACACTCTACCTCTGGAACCCCTGCAGGTCAGGTCAGGTTTCCTCCATGTTCCACAGAATTGGGTAGGTGTGTCTCCCAAATTGACCCCAGTTGTAGGGACTGTGGGGCCACCACCACTGTCAGGGTTGGTGTTGCCACTCTTGGGGATGGTGCCACTGGTCTGGGGTACTGCTGTGCATACGTACAGGAGCTGAGTGGGGAGTTGGAGGGCATTGCTATTGGCTACGTGGATCACAGGTCCTGGAGTGGAGAGCCAGAAGGCTTTGCTACTGGTAGCTGTGGGTCACAAGAGCCCAGCAGGGAGCTGGAGGGTGGAGCCACCGGCTTTGGGTTGCAGGAGCTGGGCTGGGAGCCAGAGGATGCTGGCTGCATGGGTTGCAGGAGCCAGCCAGGGAGCCAGAGGTCAGAACCTCCAGCCTCAGATTGCAGCAGCGTGGCAGGAAGTGGGGGAGCTGGTGAGTGGTGCTCTGTGGGTAGCAGAAGCCAGTAGGGTGCCAGCAGGGCTGTAGCTGTCCCAGTGGTTAATGGCATGGGTCCAGTGCCATGCTCCTTCCAACACGGGGCAAGGCTCTCTCTCCTTGTGACTCCCTGCCTCTATTAAAGTTATAGTTTCAGTGCACCTGCCCCACAGCCCATGAGATGCCCCACCCAGCAAAAATCCATGAGACACTCTGGATTCTGCAGGAGGTAGTCTTCCAGACTGCCAGGAGAGGCAGGAGGGGTGAATTGGGAGTTCAGGAAGGAGAATATGAAATCAACTTTTGTCCCAGGCAAGAGAATGCCTGGAGTTGCAGCAGTATCTCTCTGTGGAGGGAGTCCCGGCCCTTGGTTGTTCTCTCCCCTCTGGTGAAACAAAAGGTCCTCTGTTCACTACTTGCCTTAAACTGCTCTCATGGGGGTGGGGGAAAGGGAAGGATTCCCGTCCTCTTTGGGATGGGTTTTGTACCTGAAATTTGTTTCCTTGCAGTCCCAGCTTGCCTCAGCAGGGGTGATGTGAACCTGTCAATCCTCTATCTCAGCTCAGCTCCTGATCTTCTGCTTTATTGGTTTGGTTCTGGCCGTTATTTCTCTCTCTGGGTGGGAGCCTCTGCTGAAAGCTGGCTTCAGTCAGCCATCTTGCCTCTCTCCTCCTGGGCATTTATTATTAATGCTTTAAAAAGAGAAAGTTCTTAGAGTAAAATGACTCCAACTCATTTTGATTTACCAGAATAAATCCCTAGTCAATTAGCAAAGATGGGATCTCTGATAAACTGAATTTACAGGCTGTGATGGAAGAGAAATAGAGCCCACTTAAGAAACCATTTGCACTTCATTTTCTTGGGAAACAATTTCTAAAAGCAAATTACAATATCTTAGGTTTACACCCTTAGTGCACCTAGTGGGCAATCTGATACCTAAAAGCAGGTTTTGTTTAAACACAATGAATGAATCATCCCTCAATTCTCATGGAAATGAGAATTAATTTGGACACAATATATATATTTGCTTTAACATGCTTTCAGGAGGAAGAAAAGCAACAAATACATAAAGGCTTAACTGCAGCCATTTAAGCAATGCTGTTGTTGTTCCAAGATAGATCTAAAAGAAAATAAAACAACCCAGAATCAAAAACAAAGCTGGCACAGCAATCTAATTACTTCAAATTTCTCTTTCAGAAAAATTCTAGGAAGTATGCCACTGTACATGTAATATCGTCTGTTAGAAATATAATATATTTTAAATAACCATAATTGTGATTTCTCAGGAGGGTAATCATACTCTAGCTAACTTTGAATACGGTTTTGAAATTACTGTAAGTGAAATAGATTCCTCCTGGGGAATCAAAATCCCTATTAAATGCACTGCATTTTTTATTTTTTATTTTTAAAACAGGGAACTGATTTTAAAAGGAAAAATAATCAAATGTTTCATCAATTGGAATGGTCAAATGTTTTCAGTAGAAGGTACTTGGTTTATTTTTTGTTTCCTGGTTAACCATAGATTTTATCAGATGCCAAGCCTTGGCCTAAGAAAGAGGGATTCGATTTCTGATATTTGGCCTTGCCAAATATAATTAGACTGTTATTAGAAATATGGCAAACAGACATTGGAAATGGAAACACTGCATAAGAGTCTCCATAGTTTGGTGGACATGGACAAAACAGCATTGGGCAGAGAGGCGATACCACAGAGCCTCCACTGAGCCCATGGGGAGTTCTGAAGTATGCGTTGCTTGTGGTGAGCCAGTATCTCCCGGTAAGGGGAGATGTCCAGGTCTTTAAGACCCCTTCATGGTTAGTCACTGGATGTGAGCTGCCACCAGGATATCATCTGCAGCTGAGGCAAATTCTAGAAAGACTGACACACCCAGGTGCTAGGGTAATGTCAGTTTTTTTCTGAAAGTGGAATCTGGGCAGTGGAATATATCCATGTTAATGATGCTCTACCCTTTGAGCTGATTGGTTCTAATTCCTCATCGACATTTGGGAAACAGCTAGTCCTGGATTTCAGAGGGCCTCTATTTAAAGGAAACAGAAGAGGAAGGCTATGGGACGCACTGTGATATTCATTATCTTTCTCTGTGGCTGTCCATGGTGGATTCTGCTCACTCTCAGTCCACCATTGCTAGTCTAGTTGGTTTTCCTAGCCGTATTATCTGGGCCCCACCTGAGAGCCCTGAACCACTTTTTACTATATAACTTGTCAGATTGGGATTGCTGGCCTTTTTCATTTATCATCACAATTGGTCAAAGGGGTACTGAAGGCACCCATGTGGATCACCTGGGTGTCACACATGTCCCTCCCTGCTCCCACTACGGGCAACAGAAGCCTCCTATGATGACTGTCAGTCCTGCCGAGATGATGCCGCCTCCTTTTCTACAGATCTTTGGGCACAAAGAGACTGAGCCCACAGGTGTCAACCACAGCATATAGGTCAATACAACTCTACTGGTTGTCCTTGAAAAAACTTTTCACCCCTTGAGGACTAGATTTTTAGCCATGCAGAGTCTTGAGTTGCAGGGATGGGGGAAACAGCCCCCCTTGAAGAATAGCAATAACAGTAAGTGAAACATTCCCTGTTTCCAATCCTTAGTTCTCTAGGCATGTATTGTACTGTAGGATATATTCACTGATTCAATATATGTACCGCATCCTTGAAGTTGAACCTGATCCTTATTTAGTAGTTCTTCAAAGCTGGCTCTTAGCTGTACTTTCAAATTCTTTTCCAGGCCAACAGCTTCTATTGGCACGTAGGTGATATAACCAGTAGTTCTCATGCTTCCACACTTCCTCTGCTCTAAAGAAGGACCTCTGGTCTGACCAATGCTATGTGGAATCCCATACTGGAGATTTAAACACTTCATCTGTCTTTGCATACATGTGCTTGTGATGTCTTTGGAACAGGTATGGCAAAATCTCCCCTACATATGTACACAGGTCACTATGAAAGTTTTGAGACAGACTTTGATTCAGTGGACAGTGTCCTTTTCGATTCACTTGTGCAACTTTAACTTACTCAGCTTATTGGTGCTGCTGGGAGGGCTTCATTTGTTTCCATCCATGCAGATTGTACGTTTCTTGATTTTTGTGTATCTCAAAACTTTTATAATGACCCACATATCATCTTTTTTTTTTTTTTTTTGAGACAGAGTCTCAAGCTGTCACCCTGGGTAGAGTGCGGTGGCATCATAGCTCACAGCAACCTCCAAGTCTTGGGCTCAAGTGATCCTCTTGCTTCAGTTTTTTCTATTTTTAGTAGAGACCAGGTCTTGCTTTTGCTCAAGCTGGTATCAAACTCGTGACCTCAGGCTATTCACCTGCCTTGGTTTCCCAGTGTGCTAGGATTACAGGCATGAACCACCGAGTCCAGCCCCACATATCTATTCTTGTTAGAGCAAGTCTTTGTCCTTTGAGGGTTGAAAGGGGACTGATGTAGTTAACTTGAGTCCTTGATGTCCTTGAGGAGAAATTATATTTAGGGTGTCAGAGGTCTCTCTTGCTGTCGAGCTGGTAGTCTTTGCTCAGTGGAGGCCTGTGTGTGGGGCCCATGCTTAGCCTTCTTCATGTGGCCACTGAATTAATGAGAGTCACATGGCCATGCTGTCCATGCTGGCGTGGTCAATGGTGCAGGCCAGCTGAAGTCATTTAGCCAAAATTTGCTTATCACTTGTTAGATACTTGTGTGTGCTTATATGTGATCCAAAGATATTCACACTTTGCTCCTATTTCCTTATGTCCATCCGCAGGCCTGTATCCCAGGTCACCTTATCCACAGTTTTCCAACCTTTCTCTTCCCAAGAGTGAGGCAGGCATCAGCACACATAGACCTCTGTGTGCATCCAACTCTCTGTGTACACAGAGTACACGGCCAGGTTTACCACCTGCAGCTCCGCCCAATCAGAGGATTTCTCTTTCAAACCTTTTCCTGAGCAAGACTGCAGTGTGGTTGCTGCCATTTTGGTTTGTACTGTCATATCAAGGAGACCGACCTGCAAACCAATGGTGAGCTTTTCAACTTCTGTCAGCTGGTCATACTGGAACCCTCCTGTGGCACTGACACAACAGTGGGAGATGCGGGTCCGGTTCACCTGCTCACATGACTGGCTTGTGCCCTCCTGTCTGGATCACTTCATTTTGGACTTAGCAATTCCATCTGAACAATGGGTTGCTGCTGGGCTCACCTGGGGATATGGCCTAGTGGGTCAAAACCAGACAGAAAGTTTCAGATGTGTGATATCCATTGCAGAATACTATCTCTCCACCCAGAGCCAGTATCATGCCAAGGATTGTTTCTCTAAAATATATCATTCTCCACTGCAGATGGCAGAGCCTTGCTCCAGAACCCCATATGCCTGTGTTGTGATTCTCTCCTGCGGAGTGCCATGTGGCATTTTTTGTCACTACTGTTATCTACGGTATCATAGGGTTTCTGCGTACCATGGCTCAAGTGGCAGGGTTACTTTGACTACAGCCTGGATCTGCTGCAGAGGGTTTTCCTTCTCAGGGACCTGCTCAGCGCTGACAAATTTCCATGTCATACAAGTGTGAAATATGCTATCTCTAAAACCCAAGAGGCCTGCATCTATTGTGCTTCCTTCTTTGCTGTAAAACATGCAAAGTGGGAAAATGTATTCTTTAATTTAGAGGCAATGCCCTTGCAGTCCCTGAACAGTGGACTGCTAATGCTCATACTGATGTGTTAGGGTGGCCCCCGAGTCTTTGTAGAGTGACTTCATCTCTCACCCTCTGGAACGTGTTTATCACGAAGCCTCCAGTTTGGTGGCTTTCTTACCGACCTAGTTTGCATGATGTTATCAATGCAGTGAATCAACGTGACGTTCTGTGGAATGTCCAGGTGGCTGGCTCATAAGCAGAGGCTCAGAGAATCCTAAGGAAAAACTATGCATGTCTAATTTTCCCATTGCATGTGAATACAAAGTCTTTCTGAACTGTTTTATCTCATGTGAGAAGCACATTTTCCAAATTGGTGTTGCAATACCTGAGTCCAGATAAATCTGCTCTAGAGCACTACATCTGGGACAGTGCAAACAGGGGGCTGTGCCTTTGCGTCTGTGGTGGTGTGCACTGAGTCATCTCACCTTGGTTTTAGGGGCCAGACTGAAACTTAATTAAAGACTCAATGGGGACTGCTGCTCCTGCATTCTTTAGCTCCTTAACAGCCTTAAGATTCTTAATAACTTAAAATGTATACTAATTCCCCGGGGGTGGGGGTGGGGTGGGGTAAAGAGCTTTTTAGCCATTTGCACTTAGCCTTCCTCACTAAGGTAACCTCTCCCCTTACAGGTGAAATGCTCGATGTAGGGGTGGCACATTCAAGGTCTTGGGCAATGATTATCAGTGAGGTCCACAGAAACTATGGGTCCATGGTAGCAGAACCTTGGCTCAGATTCCATCTATCTGGCCATATGTACCCCTGCATTGGCAAGTGAAGGGGCGAGTAGAACATTAGGGGTGGGATGTTCTGGTGTGTGGATATGAATTACAACTCAGAACTTGTCAACTGTTGCTCTATTTCCTTTGAAATATACATTATATTGATTTAATTTTTTCAGTACCATTTATCATTGCTATGGTTAATTTGATAGATTTCATTTTGGTCTAAATTCTATACATCTAGATTTTTAAATATGCATATGTTGTGGCTTAAGCATAATTCATCTGTACTTTTACTTCTTCTTTTTTTTTTTTTTTTTTTTTTAGAGACAAGGTCTTACTCCAGCTCAGGTGGTTCTTGAACCTATAAGCTCAGACAATTCACCTGCCTCGGCATCCTAGAATTATATGCATGAGCCACCACACCTGGCCTGTACTTTTACTTTTTAAGCAGAAGTTTAAGCAGAAGCAAAATCCACCCTCACTGTTACAATTTGATTTCTTAGTAATGTAATTTTTTTAGTGATATCCGAGGTGTACTGTTTAGATATTTGGAACATAGTCCAGGTAGGTGTATTAACATTACTAAGTTCTTAAAAATCTATTGGGTTTTATTTTATTAGATGAAATCAATTGTACAACATATATATTTTTTTATTTTTATTTTTATTTTTTTTCTTTTATTTTTTTTTTTATTGTTGGGGATTCATTGAGGGTACAAGAAACCATGTTACACTGGTTGCATTTGTTAGGAAAAGACCCTCTTACAATCGTGTTTTGCCCCCAAAAGGTGTGGCACACACCAAGACCCCACGACCCCCCCCCCCTCGCTCCTGCCCGCTCGCTGCTCGTCCTCTCCCCCCCCCTCCCGCAGCCTTTCTCGCTCTGCTCTCCCCGTCCCTCACCCCCACCGTGTCACTAATTGTCATTAATTGTCCTCATCTCAAACTTGAGTACATGGGATTCATGCTTCTCCATTCTTGAGGTGCTTTACTGAGAATAATGTGTTCTGGCTTGGTGCCTGTGGCTCAGCGGGCTAAGGCGCCAGCCACGTACACCTGAGCTGGTGGGTTCGAATCCAGCCTGGACCCGCCAAACAACAATGACGGCTGCAACCAAAAAATGGCCGGGC
>CAUYON010059765.1:0-20189 GCA_963573935.1 Arctocebus calabarensis | reverse complement strand
TTTAACATAGCCTTCATGGCATTTTCTTAGTTATTGTATGAAGACATTTGTATACTGCATTTAGTAAGTTCCACCTGTACCCTTCTAAGATGCACTGTAGGTGTGGCCCCACCAATTACCCTCTCTCAATCCCAACCTTCCCCCATCCCTCCTTCCCGTATTCTTGTGCTACAGTTGGGTTATATTCTTAATATGGAACCTTTAAATTAGTTTCATAGTAGGGCTGAGTACATTGGATATTTTTTCTTCCATTCTTGGGATACTTTGCTAAGGATGTTAATTCTTATTCGATCTATAATCATTAACTTTAAGGTTCTTAGCTGCCTTGTGAAATCCAAAACCTGAGCCTTGTGTGGGAGCAGCCCCCTGTCTGGTCACACACACAGATCCCTTAGGGGAGGTTAATCCCCTTTAGTTCTCTGTGGAGGAGACACGATGGCAGCAGGCTCCTTTGAAGAATCAGTAGAATCTGCCTCTGATCTCCACCCAGAGGCATCTTCCTCTGTGATTATTACAAGCTCTCCTGCCCATATTTCAGGGCTCTAGCTGTTCCCTTGATCTCTGCACTGACCATAATACAGATCCCCACAATGTGTATTTGCTTTGACTGTTGACTGGGCAGGGGACGGCCTGGTTAATGTACCTTCCCAGGCCTGGCATAGCTTGGTATTTGGGCATGATTCCTCAGAGCATTTACAGATCCAGCAGGGGTGTTTGCAAGCTGTATCTCTTACAGGCTTCTAATAAAAGCAAGAACTGCTCATATAAGTAATTTAGGTGCTGGTTTAAAAGTAAGCTAGCTAAACTGTTTTTATTCTGCCTTGCTCAGCTTATTTCTCTGTTTTTCCCTTTCTCTGGGAGTGTTTTCCTTTGCCTAGAATGGGAATCTTTGGTCCCTTCTCTCCCTGTGATAACATTTCTGGAGTTAAATTATTATCACCCTATATGCTTATAGGCATATTAATTATAAAAATAATTCTTACATAATATGTTGGATGATAATGATGTAAAATTATGTTTCATTATCACATCACACTTCACAACAGGATTTTCTTTCAAGAATGATCTTCGTTGAAGTTATTGATTACAAAAATAACCCTATAGATTTGCTGAAATAAGCTCCTAGAAAAAGGCCAAGTCATTCATTCATTTGTGCATGCATGCATTCTGGAGAGAAATGTTGACTAACTGCCTGTGATTATGTGTACGTAGCTTTGTAGTAGATAGTGCACACGGACAGGGTCTGCCCTAATGGTCCTTACAATTTGATGAGGGAGGCACACAGTAAATAAAGCAACAAAAAGAAAAAGAAAAACTTGGAGTAAAGGCAATGGAGGAAATAAATTTGGGGCAAAGATAGAAAACAATGCATGGAGTAGGGAGGTGTTTAAAGATGCAGCATGTGGTGTATGCATATGGGGTGTGTGTGTGGTTTGTACATTGGAATAAGCAGAAGTGTGTAGGAGTCTGGGTTTTATTGAAAGGATAAGGAAGATTCTGAGCTGGAGCTTTTTTTTTTTTTTTTTTTTATACAGAGTCTCACTCTGTTGCTCCAGGCCTCAGTGTGAGGGCCATGGCCTCAGCCTAGCCCACAGCAACTCCAAACATGTGGGTTCAATCCATTCTCCTGCCTCTGCCTCCACAGTAGTGGGACTACAGATACTATACCACCTGCCACCTCACTAGGCTAATTTTTCTATTTTTAGTAGAGACAGGGTTTTTTTGCTTTGCTCGGGCTTCTCTGAAACTCCTGAGCTCAAGGGATCCTCCCACCTCAGCCTTTTGGAGTGCTGGGTTTATAGGCGTGAACCACCATGCCTGGCCTGGAGTTTTAAATATAGCAATCTACACAGACCATAGTTAATGTCCTGGGAATAGATTAGATTACTCAGATATACTATGTCAAAAGCAAAAGAAAATAGAATGTAGAATCAAGACCTGGGGAGCTCTAACTTCTAAGGAGTAGACAGTGGAAAAAGAAAGCAAGAGAAGCTGAGAGGAATTACCAGAGAAATTAAAAGAAAGGCCAAAGAGTTTGCTGTTAGCCATAGATTTTTCAAGAAGTTATCACCTCTGTGAATGCTGTGACATGAAGGTGGAAGAGATGAGGGTAGTCAGTGAAGACCAGGGCTGAAGCCAGGTTGGAAAGAGAGAACGAAGTGTAGAACTTTTTTGGGAGGAAAAGAGGGCGCTGTGCTTGTATACGGAGTAAAGAGTCTTTTTTGATTGTCTAATTTTGCTTTGGTAGGCCAATGTAGAGCCTCATGGACATATACACAGTGTAAGGCATTTCTATAGAAAGGGAAAAATATACAATCAAGAATCTAAAAGATAATTTATTAATACAATTCATTGATGATTACCTGGGTGAAAAATATCTTTTTTTTTTTTTTTATATAATACCACAGATGCTCTAATAATACAAAATTGATGTTTTCAAATTATTAAGAGGAATCTATATAGATTTCCTTAAAACAGAGGTATGCATTTGCAAGATACACAGTATAAGATTAGGTGATTCTGATGACAAAACTAAAACTCCAATTATAAGTACATTGTAAGTTGAAAGCCTCAATTTCAGAAAAAGATATATCCAAAATGTTCTTTGTGTTCATTGAGGTAAGTTTGTAGAATGTATTTTAACAATGTTCTTTAAAGATCATTCATTCAGTTACAACATCCTGCTGGAACTTTGTGTTAAGATATCTTTGTGGTAATAAATTGATCAGGTAAGATTAATCTAGAATAGAGCTCATAAGGTTAGCGCTGCTTTAGAAGGTACATTCATATCTATTCCCATAGAATATTTTCCATATTGGCCATTTGATTTCTCTATATAAGATATGTTTCTTTCCGTGAGGAAACTGCAAAGAGTCCTCTACAAAAGCATATTGCTTTGAATGTATCATTAAATTTTATGCCTACCTGACATTAGAATATCATCCATTTTACTTCTGAATCTTTTGTAAAAAGTGGTTCTTGCTACTACAGCTCAAAATAATTTACATGATAGATTGCAGCCTACTAAAATTTTACATTAATGTGTCATTAAATGTAACTTCCTTGAAATATATTATATGTGCATATATAATTGGGTAAGATAGTAGATAGCATAGTTCACATATGTTCATGTTAAGTTTCAGAATTAAAAGAGTATGCTTCCCTTTTCTGGACTTGTATTTTGAGAAGATTACATCTTTCCCTGATCATCCCATCTTTTCTCAATTTGAAAAGTACTTGGTTTTAGAATACTATATTTTATTTGAATGTTTGTTGTATTTTGAAAATATGTATTTGGACAAGATTTGACAAATGCATCAGATGAGTTTTGTAAGAAGCTTTAAATTCTAGATACAATTTTTTTCAGGATATTTTGTAGTAATCTATCTAATTCTAACACATTGCAAAATACAGATAATTCACACACTTTCTGAGTGACCTTGGGGCAGTTATAATAATGGTATTTACCAGTTGAAATGCTTAAAATATTTGTTCAGGTAAGTAAATAATTGGAAATGTACTACAAATCAGACTTATTTAGTAATTCCCAGCCTTGACTTAGTGGGGCTCCATGATGTAAGACAAGAGTAGATTCCTTTGAAGTAAGCTTTTTGTTCTCAAATCAATCAGGTAGAAAGTCTGAGTTAAGATGATGGCAGTTTGAATGTATTAAAAACATTCATTATGATTGAATTACTTCGAAGGTAAGAGAATATATTCAAGTGCTTTGTATTCATGGAAATCATGTGAGACAATAGCTGTTTATACCTTTGAGGGTATGAGATTTTATAATGGAATAATACCAGAAAGTCTTCTGACTTGTTATTTAATATGATGTCTTTGATTATCTCTGAATTAACTAGATGGAAGCAAACCCACTTTAGAGAAGGTGAGATAGAATTACAATCATGATCACTTGTTGTGTCTGATATAGAACAAGACCACCTGCTGTGTCTGTGCTAATTCTCCTTGAACTCATGATAATATAAAAGTATGTATGGGCTTAATGCAAAAGTGAAGTAAAGGCATTTTGGCTTAAAAATAGTTTAAAAAACTCAGAAGTCTAAATGTTTATATTGAAATTAATCAGGCCTACACAAAGGGCTGGTATACAATGGATCATTTTTAATCTTTTTAATGATTATTTTGGAAAATTGGGACTATCCACTGAAAGCAGAAACAAAATCACCCCTGAACTTGAGTCTGAGAAAGCTGTGGTGTCTGCTGTGTAGCACTTTCATTAGGGACGACTGCAGATATAAGGAAGCAGAGGTAAAGAGAAAATGCATCTTTCTTCCCAGTGTGCATTGATATATCAATATTTTAAACATTTCCTACACACATGCTAAATTATTTTTAATTCTAATTTATATTTACAATGAATTATTTTCTGAGAAAAAAGAAATGAAATAATTTAATTTAACATTAAAACCATGGTCTCTGACAAACATTGTACGTCATACAGAGTGGTAGAAGAAGTGAGATGTAAGACAGAAACAGAGATTTGTAAAATTTCAAAATATAAAGAGAGTACAAATATATTAGTTTATGTGGATCAAACTATAATCAAAGTCTTCAATTTTAGTAAACATATTTTTTTATTAAATCATAGATGTGTACATTAATGCAATCATGGGGTACAATGTGCTGGTTTCATATACAATCTGAAATATTCTCATCAAACTGGTTAATTAGTAAACATATTTTGAAACAAACCTGATTATATTCAGAGGGAAGTACTCCAGAAACACAGATGTCTAACGTGGAAATGAGAAACAGGGAACATATTAAAGCCTTGTCTCTAACTTTGATCTACTTTCCCGTATAGGTGTAGACTTGCTTTTTATTACTCCCCAAACTGAGGACTCCATGGTAGAAATTAGAAGTAGACAATGTGGGATGGTCAAGATTGCACAGGGAATCTTTTAAGTCAGTAAAGTCTACCATTAGAAGTGTTAAAAAAGCAGAAGAATGGGAATCACTTTCAAATTTGGAAGTGTAACCTCTAAGAAGCTGGACTGAATTTCATTTAAGAAGGCTTCCAAGATTCTAATTTTTTTAAATTAAACATCTGGCTTAATGAAACAGATGAAGTTTTAAATTATTGAAGTGAAGTTTGAAACTTGAACTTCATTGAAATGAAGTTTTAAATTATTATTATTACCATTGTCTTACATTAAGTCACTTACTTATAGAAGGTTGGTTTAAAGAAAATGTGCTCAAGAGTTGATTCCAGGAAGTGAGGTCATAATAGATGTTCACTGTATATGACCTGAATTCTTCAGAATCTTCTGATTCTGACTATCATTCTTGGCTGTCTATTGTGGCATAAAACATTACAGTGAATTGAATCAGAGCATGTTTTATTGATGTCTGCATAAACCAAGGACACTATGAAAAAAAGTGAAATGTATTACATGTATGGAATAATGATTAATTGTCCTCAGGGCAAGAAATTTGAGATCTCTCAGCAGGAAAACTCCAATGACAATAAGCTTAAGGTAGGAAGGAAAGACTCATAATTACTTACAATGCAAAAAAGAACAGAGGAAAATCTTCAGATAATATAAGTTTCAGGACTGGAAAATAAAAATAGTGATTATTTTTTAGGAAGTTTGTTATAAATAATTGAGGGAGTCAGAGGAGGAACACATATAATACTCCTGCAAAGAAAAGCAGTCTTTTTTTTTTTTCAAAAATAATGTCAATAAAATGTAGCAATTACATTAGTCCCTGTCCATATCTTGTTGATTTTAGGATAGAAGGGCAAAAATACAAACAGATGAAGAAGATAATGTTAAAATACACCAGAAGAAAAGGCACAATACTTGGAAAGACACTATGCTGATGTAGAGGTGGGTACAGATTCAAATCAGAGAACAAATAAAGAAAACACACCGTGGTCTGGAGAGTGTGAAACCTCCGTCAGTAGAAGGTGGTGAAATACTTGGGCCTTCTCCCTGACCAAGGAGCCGCACACAGCCCTGGTTCCAGAGATTGATTTCGGTCCCACTCTGCCACCCAGGCAGCAGCAGCTCAGTGGCCATCTGTGAAGGAAATGTTAGGTTGGTCTTCCAAAACGGTGATTGTTGGTGATTCCATTACTTTTTATGAATTGAATCCTAATCGCTAGCTCATTTTCCCTTTTCTGAGACAAGTGTCTCCAAATTGTTCCCTTTTTAAATATCCTTCTTCACTATTTCACCCCTTTTCTCATTAGCCAAAGACTTGATTTCCTATTTCTCTGAGAAAATAAAAGTTAGAAGAGATGGCCCATGAAGTCTGACGATCAAAACCACTACCCTCCTTCATCTGAATCTTACATTCGCCACTATCTTGGCTGAATACAACACAATCGTTGCCATAGTTCAGAGGACAGGAAAAAATCCTCCCACGCTTGCACAATATGCATATGGACCCAGGAGCATCGCTACAAGATTTCTGTCCTCTGCAACTTCCTTTTGACTTCTATTGGCCATGCCCAGGAGCATTAAATGTGCTACATCACTTAAACCTGGTGTTGACAGCACAGCCTTCTCGGGTTACTGCCCAACTTCTCAGATGCCCTTATGATGAGCTACACACCTCCTAAGAATTGTCTGCACTCGCCTCCCAGCCTCTCTGTACCACTGTACATAGGCTGCAACCTCCAAGTGGTTCTTGTCTGTTCTGCACACAAGCAAATCCAGATGTGAACTCTCAGTTCTCCAGAGCCTCTGGCAGCTGATCTCACAACACTCAGTCTCTCAGACAATACTATTTCCTTTCAATATCTCGTGTCACTATTTCTTATTTGCTTTTGCTGATTTCCTCCCTTTCTTTCTGGAGTCTTAATTGAGAAGCACCCTGGGGTTCAATTCTATGTCTTTTCTCCTTTTCTATATTAACTTCCTTGGTGACCTCATACAGTTCCGTGAGTTTAAAACCGATTTTATAATAAGGACTCTCAAAACTCTATCTCTGGCTCTGATATTTCTCTGATCTCCACCTTCATGAATCCAAATGCCTATTCACTGCTCCCTGTAGGATCTATTAGACATCCCAAAGTTAATATGAATGATAAAAAGGCCCCTCTAATCTAGATGTGTCCTCTCTACTTCACTCTTTTCCTCTAATGAATTATTACATTTTTAAAAATTAGGTCTAAATCTCTCCAGTAAGCCTTCACTCTTTTATTTCTTCTTCTTAATTCATCATTAAATCTTGTCATTTTCACCTTCGGAATATATTTAGTAGCTGACCCCTTTGCACTACTTTTGAGAATCACTCTGCCTCCTCATCTCTTGCCTCATACTAGGGCGATGATCACAAAAGCCATGAAAATTCCAGCAGCTTTCAAAAATGACAAAATTTGTTTCTTATTCATGCTACATGTTGGGAAGGTTACTCTACTCATCATAGCGACTCAGGTACCCAGGCTGTTGGAGGGGCTACCTCGTCTGTTCCCACCTTTGGAGGGTTTTCCATCTCAATCAGAGTGAAACTTAATGACTACACAACGGTGTACAAAGTTATTCAGCAACCAATAGCTAAAGATAACACCAGGGCAGCATTTCTAATTAATTTCAATTAATGTAGTAAGGCCATTAATTGAGGTTCTACTCACACATCCCCGCCATTTCTAATCATTTATTATTTGGGCAAATTTCTTCCATCTCCAATAGAACCCACCGGTCTCAGCATTTGGCTTTCACAAGTATGCAAATTGTAATTTGTTATTTCAACTGAAATTTAGCTTCACTCACATTTTATCAAAATGACAGGAATAATTAATGTGTGAGGTCTTTAGCAAGTGTTTTTTTGAAAATCTGCAGACAGAAAGCTAATTGATGTCTGAGTTATTTTTTTTCTTGTTTGCAGAGAGCCTGTAAAAAAAATATATAATGCATATGAAAAAAAGCCACAACTTTGACTTTGTTGTGAAATGGCATCTATTGAAAGACTTTATCCTTGACGAGAAGGCATAGATGTGTGAATGTCAGAGTGATAGAGGTAGGACAGAATGACTAATTAGGAACTGAAAGGGCAGTTATGCAGGAAGAAGTTAAAGACTGAAGGTTGGAAAACGGCTTTCATTCAGTTTAGTGCATTAGTAATATAAGGCTCCCATATGTGCCACTGTATGGGAGCTTTTAATTAATCATACTTAATGATAAGTATTCTTGCCTTATTTCATCGATACTGAAAGAATCAACAAAAGATGGCAGTGGACAGAATTCTTGCCTCGGGTATGTCTCTTTCCTTCTCATCCTGCTTATTTGGTGAATGGCTCTGCCCCTAAACTTCAACCATATAGGCTCAAACAGGAATTCAAGTTATTATTATTGCTCCACCTGTCAGTCCCCCCCCTCAGGTGAGTAGCTCGTGGTTCAAGTGGGGCCACAGAGCTGTCCATGAACATTTTAATTAATTAATTAATTTAGAGACAGAGTCCCACTCTGTTGCCTTAAATAGAGTGCCTTGGCACCATCATAGCTCATGCCAACCTCAACCCAACTCCAAAGAGACTTGAACAATCCTCTTGCCTGGGCCTGTAAAGTAGCCAAGACTACAGGGATGCACCACTGGTTCAGCTAGTTTTTCTACTTTTAATCCAGTCAGGGTCTTGCTCTTGCTCAAGCTGGTCTCGAACTCCTGAACTCAAGTAAGCTGTGCACCTCAGCCTCCCAAAGTGCTAGGCTTATAGGCGCAAGACACCATACCTAGCCTCCATGAACGTTAAAAAAAACAAAAAAACAAAAAAAAACAAAAACAGGAATATGATCTCTTTCCTTAGGTGGTGAAATTGTAATGGTCCAAGAAATACTATTGGTCATATTAACACCCTTGTTGTGATAGACAACCATGAAAATAATGTTGGCACTTAGAAGAAAGGGAAAAGGAAAAAAAGAAAAGAAACTATAGTAAGAGTTGAAAGCTACTTTAAGTCTATGACCCAGGTATCCCTGAAAACTACCTCCTACAGTCTCCTTTCTTACGTTACAGGATTTAATCAGTTCCTCATTTTGCCAAAGTTAATTTATGTTTGATTTTTAATTTTCAACATTAAATGTTCATTACCCAAAAGAACCTCCATACAAGTTTAAAATAGTTATATAAGTTTAAAATGATTAAATAATACTCAATAAATAACAAATTGTATCAAGAATTTTAAGTCTGATTGACCTCATGTTGCTGCACAAAGTCTTATGGAAGGAAAATATTTTTCCTCTAATATATGTTCACAGGTGCTTATTATTTGGGAGTCTACTTTAGAGAGTGAACAAATATATATTTAATCAGACTTAGAAAGAAAAATATATTTGTCAATACTGGCTTGCCAGAAAAACATATGAATGTAATTTAATTAATTTTGTTTTATGATTGAAAGCAAAGGTAACTCTCATTTGAATTCTGAGCCTAAACCTGTTTTTGTTTTTTAACTTTTATCATGAAAAGATGGCATTTTATTTCTGGATATTTATCTCTTGAAACTATTAATAAACCCAGTGAGACAGCTCAAGACAAACAAGACATAATATTCATAATGATGTTACATTTATTAGCTTTACTAGTAATTATAGTTAGAAAAGAACCCCCTACTGTTTTTGAAACATGGTAATCAATAGTTTATTTCTGTTACATCTTTTTGTTATTATTTTTCGAATAGCCCTCTGAAAACTTCAAACCTCTGTAGAATTATCTATATATATAGCCGGGCGCTGTGGCGGGTGCCTGTAGTCCCAGCTACTCAGGAGGCTGAGACAAGAGAATCGCCTAAGCCCATGAGTTGCAGGATGCTGTGAGCTGTGTGATGCCACAGCACTCTACCGAGGGCAATAAAATGAGACTCTGTCTCTAAAAAAATAAAATAAAATAAAAGAATTATCTCTATATATGGTAAACCCATGAGGTTTAAAACCTGTTATAATTGTCATCATTGACATAAACAGAAGATAAATAGAGGAATTTATAAAATCTAGAACTTAACCTTAGGTAGTTAGGTACTGACATCAAATTTCTTTGTTAGGCCTAAGTTTTGTTACATAAACTTGCATGATTTTATTTAGTCATTTTATCCTAAATTCTTTCTTGCATAAACTGTGAGCAATAATGATTTCATCCAACTATTTAAATAATATTTGGAGTGCCTATTATTTTGTGAAGAATCTTTTAGGTCTTTGATTCCTCATAATCAATTCAGCCTAAATTAGTTTTAATAAATCTTTGGATTACTTTCCTTGGAAGTCCAATGGGAGTAATGTTGGATTCAAGTTTATAAAGAATATTATCTTTGGCAGCACCCATAGTACAGTGGGCAGGGCACCGGCCACATACACTGAGGCTGAACAGGCTCAGGCCAGCTAATACAACAATGACAACTGCAACAACAACAACAAAATAGCCGGGCATTGTGGCAGGTCCCTGTTGTCCCAGCTACTTGGGAGGCTGAGGCAAGGGAATCACTTACATCCTAGAGTTTAAGGTTGCTGTGAGCTGTGATGCCGTGGCACTCTACCCAGGGAGACAGCGTGGGACTCTGTCTCACAAAAATGAAAAATAAGAAAGAAAAATAAAAAGAATATTATCATGCCTCTCTCTCTTTATCTCTTTTCCCACCTCTTATCAGTTTCCCTGCTTAGTTGCAGTTTTAGGTAAACTCTCTGTACAAGGTAGCATGATTGCTTCTGTAAGCTTCAGGCTTATAGAGTCATAAAACACTGCGTCCAAGGGAAAAGCATGCCACTCAAAATTCCCGTGGAATAGTCTGATTGACCTAACTTGGGACACATGGCTGATGTGTGGGCAGAATTGAGTGTAGTCATCTCTTGGTATTTGGGAGGGGTATTAGTTCCGGAACCTCCACCTGCCCCCTCCCTCCCAAGATACCAAATCCACAGGTGCTCATGCTTCTTATAAAACTCACATAGTACTTGCATGTTACCTATGCATATCTTCCCATACACTTATAAAACCTGATACAATGTAAATGCTATGTAAATAGTTGTCAAACTGTATTGGTTTTTATCTGTGTTATTTTTATTATTGTTTTGTTATTTTTTATAGTTTTTTTTCCAAATACTTTCTGATTTGTTATTGATTGAAGCTATGGATGCAGCACTCACAGACTATAAGGTGCTCTTTCCTGTGGCCGTGCTCTCCTGAAAAGGCAAAAGAGATTGGGTGGAAAAGTTCAGGTAAAGCATGAAGAAAGGCCAGCACAGGAACAGTGGGAAATGAGTTGGGAAGCCAAGTCTCCCAGGAAAGACTGCTGTTATGATCAGCTTTCAGGGCACAGCTGGGTCATCTACAGTTCATTTGGCCTGATGAGCTCCTGAAGGGATAGAGATGACAGATTGACATGCATCCATGCCTAAAAAATATTAATCTGCCAATATTTGTCAGAAACCTATTTTAATTAATGTTGCAACAGAGTTCAAATGTATTAGAACAGTATTAATGATGAGGCGCTCACTCCTTAGGTCTGATCCAACATGGTGTATCAAGAGGAGATAGCCATGCAAACCGTTGTAGCAGGAAGTGACACAGTATATGGCAACTGAGGTCCTACGGGAGGAAAAGCAAACATGTATCCATATTTATTTAAATGGATTGGCCAAATGAAGAATGATGAAGTTCATAAATTTGGAAAGGAGAGTTTTGTTTCTTATGGAAGGGGCAGCCTACAGGGTGGCCATTCTGACAGACTAAGACTCCGAGTCTTAGGCAGAAGCCAAGAGCAGGTACTTCCAGGGAGGGACAAGGGAAAAGCAAATTTATGCTGAGCAGTGTGGTTGAATATACATTTTAACAAGCTATAGGAGGAGTCACGAATATTTATAAAAGGAGAAACATGCATATGCATGACTGAGCTCCATGCCCCTTCATGGATCCATATTCAGAAAATGGCAGCATTAGCATGATGCAAGGGTAGAATTTTTGGCCCTCTGATGTCAGAAGGTTAAGCAGAGGACATGCAAGCCCTCTCTGCACGGCTGCAGAAGACTGGCCGTGGTTGGTGTTCTCTTATGAGGAAGGGACAAGGGTCAGTTGTCACAGTGCAACTGCAAAAAGTGAGGACTGATCACAGGATTGCTGTCTGCTAGGCCTCAGGGAAGAAAGTCCCATGGCTATTTGTGAGAAAGGGGATACAATGAGGCTGTCTCACCTCCCATGTCATCATGGCTGGGAACTCAGTTTTAAGAGTTCCCTTGGCCAAGTAGGGGTCCATTCAGTTGATGTGGCTTACGATTTGATTTTATCTCACAAGGTTTAGTAGATAAATTTCAACAGAGAATTTTGAGGTGTCCGCTATTTCCTTACTTTAAACTATTGTTAGTTAAAAAATATATACATACATAAAAGAATGAGGAAAATGGATATATTTCTGTCATGATGACTTTTTAAAAACACATTTGTTTTCATGTCAGCATTTAAGTTGGTTGGTTAAGTGGACATTTTCAAACAGTATTTTGGGGAACCCAAAGTACATTCCCCTTTACACATACATGAACAATGGTTAAAAATTTGGTAGTTTTTTAATGTGGTTCTTTTGTTAATTAAGCTGTTTCTAGGTTAAAAAGAAAGAAAGGGAGACCATTCTGTTTAGTTCAACACTGAGTATCTAGCACCGTGCAGCCTGCCAGCATAAAGCAGATGCTGAATATATTCGTTGAATAAATAAAGGAAGCATCTTCTGTCACAGGAGATGTATTTTCAGTTTTATTTTCTTTAAAAAGGATTTGCCTCCTGTCTATGAAGTTTCCATATTCACTTTGTTTTTCCCTATTCACTTTTGCTCACTGTGGTCATGTAGAGAAAAACTAAATATTGTATTCCCAGTCTCCTCTGCTGTATTTGGAGTCTTAATTAGCTTTTCAAACACATTGCAGATAAAACCTATTAATCCTCTGACCTTCACTGAATTCAAAAGTTTTTGTGTTAATTGTTTTGAGAGAATAATAGACAGTTTTGCTGTTAAAAAAAAAAATAAGTCCTTGCCTTGCATCTCTGCTAGGAAAACAGTAGAACCAGGACGAACAGTTGAAAGGATGCTCGTGTTTGAATTGCCGTCCTTTGCCATCAGGACATGTCAGGGGAGACCTGCAAACTTCACGATAATCATTTATTTTCTCAGAGTCTTGTAAACTAACCTTTAAAATGACTTCTATCCCAAAGTAGCAAAAATAGTAATTAGGTCATTTGAGAGAATTATAATTTTGTTTATTAAAGCACCAAGTGAAAAAAGAAACTTACATTTATTGCCCACCTGTTACATTTCAAGCCCTTTGGTTGAATTACCTCCTTAAAACTTCAGGAAACTCCTTGATATATGGTTTGACCATTCATATCCACATTCAGTTCTGTTGTAGTATTTCACTCACTCAGGTACTGAAAATTAACTCACAAAAATCACCACTGTCATGTCAGAGAAGAGCAAAGAGATTTCATATTCATGTGTTTTCAAAAGTAAAAATTCCTATTGCCAATACAAAAAAGAATGAAAACTTGAGCCGGGTGTGGTGGCTCCTGCCTGTAATCCTAGCACTTCTGGAGGCTGAGGCAGATGGATATACTGAGCAAGAGAGAGACCCTGCCTCTACTAAAGATAGAAAAGCTAGCTAGGTCTTGTACGGGGTGCCCAAAGTCTCAGCTACTTGGGAGGCTGAGGCAAGAGGATCTCTTGAACCCAAGAGTTTGAAGTTGGTGTGTGCTATGATGCCATGACTCTTTACCCAGGGCAAACTAATGAAACTGTGTCAAAAAAAAAAAAAAAAAAAAAAGAAGATGAGGATTTGAACCCTGATTTCACAACCAGGACCAAAGAGTTGGCGATTAGCAACCAGTAGGGAGGAGGTGCAAGGATCACCCACGAGACATACACACCAGGATTTTGCACTTGCTGTATTGCTGTAATTATTACTCACACTCTTTTTTATTCTCATACGTGCCTAGTAAAGATGATTGTGCCCCGATCAATGCTTAAAATTATGTGTCTCCGGAGATTTAGTCTTGTAGAGTACCGGGGTCTATCTTCCCTTCAGAGAGTATATTGTATTGGTATAGAGGCTATGTTTTAAAAATTATCTTTAGGTGAGTCTGGCCTGGGAGGTAAGCAAAACACTCCCCCAGGCTTATAAAAGAGTAGCCAGGAGCAGAGAAACGCAATATTCTGCTAGGAGTCGGAGGCTTGGACACAAGGTCGGATGCTACCACTGTCTGCACAACTGTGAGCTAGTCTGTCATCCTTCCAGGCTTCTACTCTTCCTTTATAAACTAGGAGGTAGGGACAAAATCGGAGGCTTTCCACTCGAGTTGGGGTTGGGCAAAGGGGAAGGAGTGTCTCACAAGGAGGAGACTTTGTCAAATTCTATAAGATTCCAAACTCCTATAGCCATCCATCTTTGGGGAGCTGGAGATGAGAGAGGAGGTGTTTGTTCTCTTTGACAACAACTGCTTTTGAAGTGCCAGTGTTTGTGATGCAAACATGTCATACAGCCTCATCTTTGCTTATGTTGGAGCTGGGAAAGAGAAAGATTAAATACTGGGGTAGAGGATCCTTAATTTCTCTGTCTAAATCTAAACATTTTTTTTTAAAATTATGATTGGATTTAGCAACTTCTTGATTAAATAACTTGTCTGTCAGCGGCTTAGTTTAACTACGCACACATACACACACGATGTGCGAAACAACAGCTGAAGACATATTTGATGATGTGAGCACAAACTGATTTTTATGCCTCTTTCCTACTGAGTTGCTAGAGGACAATGGTGGGAGTATCCACCCTTCCTTGCCAGCTGGCCAGTACTCCTAAAGCAGGGAAATAACTGTCACACTTAACTCTACTCGTCATGACAAGCTGCCTCTGGTCGAAATTATTACAACATGTCCTTATTAGTGTCTGAATCCCACATTCATTTGTGCATTCCACCTACCCAGTCCCGGGTGAGTTCCTTGTGAGAGCCAAATATGCAAAATGTGGAATTGGCCTTGTACAAAAATAGCCACTGTTACGAACGTGATGTAAGGGCCGACATAGTTCCGATCATCATCCTTGGTATCTTTGCTTGACAAAGGCAGCTAGGAGGGGTTATTGGTCTCAGGGGTGGAACATAGCTAGTGCTCTATTGGAAGAAAAGTGCTTCTTTGGCTAATACTTCTTCATCCACAGGGCAAATGCTGCGGTGTGAGAAACTGGAGAGGTGAGATGTGCAGTTGGCAGCTTGGCGGTGAAGGCATTAGGGCAGTATTTTTCCCTCTCTCCACTGCCAGCTGTCTTTTTTATATAGGTTGAATAGACGTGCTTTGCCTTTGACATAGTGCATTTAAATGCCAGCCTGTACAATTTACAGTACAAAAGAGCAATGATAGGTGGGGGAATGAGGAAAAAAATTCTTCTCTCTTCTCATTGGCTGACCTTTTTGATTCTGCTTCATAAAGGCATTAAAAGAGCCCCTACAACTACATTTCCGATCTTTAGAAACAATCACAAAATAACCCCTTGTTCAATGTTATTTATATGCATTGCTCTTAGCTTTCATACATTAGAATATAAAGAATGATTTGAATCTCCAGACTTGAACTTTGAAAGCCATTACTGTCTCAGTTACCTGAAGGTAAAATAAAATTGTGTGTTGAGATTTTGGTACTTGGAAAACAGTAGCGTTTAAGAAATTTGTAATATTAATTTTATGTATAGGAATTTGGGCCAATAAACTTATATCTGAAATACATACTTAACATGCTCGTCTCAGATAAATTAAGAAAATTTGTAATTTGAAGAGATCGTCCTATAGTAATCTGATGAAACGGGTATAACAAGAAATGCAAAACTGAAAGTGGGGGTGGTAATGTGCAAATTTGCATTCTTGACAAATGATTTATGTGGATTTAATGATTTTCTCATTCTCCTTAGAGGTGCATTCATTCATTCATTCATTCATGTGTTCATTTATTGAGTCCTACCATGAGAGAATTATTCTTATAGGTTATAAAGAATATAATGAGGAAACAAAGTTTTTCTATTTATAGAACTTCATAGTGTAACAAAGGAAACAGACGATGAAGGGTATATAATAAAATCTCTGAAAAGAACACTTGCTATGAAGAATTATAAGGGTAGTAAATAAGGAAGGTACTATTTTTCACAGGGTGGTCTAGGAAGCTTTGTCTGATGAGATACTATCTGGGCAGATACTTGAATGAAGGGAGTGAGTTGCACACATGCCTGTGGAAATAGTTCATACAAAGGAAATTCAAATGTAAACATCCTGAAGATCAAGTAACAGTAAAAGAAACGGTGGAATGAGGCATGAATGAGAAGTGTGGTGGTGAGAGCTGAGGTTAACAGAACTATAGATATCTATTGGGGGAGTGTATTATGCCAAGTGAGATTTGATGCTTTTAAAGGACCTGAGTACAGTTCGTTTTAAGCAATTACAAAAGTGAATTAAAAAAGAGTAACAATAAAAATATTTCTCGTGTGCTTTATTGTCTGGAAAAGTTGTTTAATTGCCTCTTGCTCCGTCCCCTTACCTCTAGTGATAACTACAATCACTGAATTTTGCAGGTTAAGTCTTAACTTTGTAAAAGGAAAAGGCTAGTGCCATCTGGTGGCCACACTTGTGAACATCATACTCTGGCTTAAGGAATTTGTTTTGTTTTGTTTTGTTTGGCTGTGGCTGGGTTTGAACCCAACACCTCCAGCATATGGGGTCAGTGCCCTACTCCTTTGAGCCACAGGCACCGCCCTGGCATAATGAATTTGTAAAAACAAAAGAATTTGAGCTTAGTAATCAGGCTTTAAATGTGTCTATTGAGCACACATAAAACTACAATGAATTGAGAAACTCTACCAAAATACTGACTGCCTTTGTCTATGTGTTGAGCAATGTTTTAGTTTAACCCAACAAATAGTTATTTTTATCTATACAGTTTATACAATTCAGTTCATACAGTGGGTAATTAGTAAACTTGCACTTGGTGGAAATGTATCTAATATACGTTTATCAGTGAGGTATCATCTACTTTTCTAAGTACACAACTATACTACCTTTGAATCCAGAAAGATCACATATCTATCTACTGTGGTAGTTATTATTGCAGTATGCTTATTGGGCTAGTACACTTTCTTTTGTATAGTGTTCACCTAATAAATATAAATTAATTTATAGGATAGAAAGAACAATGTTTTAACCTTACATACACCTATGTTGAGGGTTGTAGACTCAGACTGCCTGACTTTGAGCTTTGGTTCAATCACCTATAATTTTCATGAGTCTTAGTTTACTCATCTGGGAAGACACTGGCAGTTCTACCTTTACAGGAGTGTCAGGAAGACTAAACAATAAAATACAGGTAAGTTGTCTAGCATAGTGCATAGCATATTACAAATAATTAATACATGGTAAACATGTTTACCATTATTATATATTTATCATTTGATAAGCTGAAGATCAAATCATGTCTCATGGAAAAATTACATGCGAAAGAAATAATAAATAAGTAGCTTGTAAGGATAGTTTAATCTTATCATTTAATAAGCATTAATTGATTTCCTTCTTTGTAGTAAGCGCTGTTCTGTCATATCCAGTAAACATTTACATTACTAAGAAGTATTAAAAGCTACAAAAGTGCAAGCCTCTGAGACTTTAATAATTGTGTTTCCAGAATGGCAGAAGCTCAATAAATATTTGCTGAAAGAATAAACTATAAGCTGAACATGGTGACACATGTTTGTAGTTCCAACTACCTGGGAGGCTGAGGCAGGAGGATCTCTTGAGCCCAGGAGTTTGAGGTTACAGGGAGTTACCATGATGCCCTGTAATCTAGCCTTGGCAACTGAGTGAGATGCTCTCTCAAAAACAAAACAAAATAAAACAAAAGCAATTAGAAAAGACTGCTTAAATATAATGATTATCCAGTTTTACCTCTATCATTGTAACTATTTCATATAACTTGATAGAAATTAATTTCTTTGTGTAAGAATATACAAAACTGGAATGATATTCACAATTATATTATTGTTACGTATTTACCTGGAAGAATGATGTCAGTTCTAATACTATCCTAGAGTACTCATTTTTCAGCAGTAATTTAAAAATTTTTTACATTGTTAATTGTAAGTAGGATCCTTAAGGAGAAATTTTGGCACAACCCGAATTGCTATATTTATATGTATATACATATATATATTTTTTTCTACTATGTATTGTGTGTTTTGAGATTTGGCTTTCAAAATAGCAATTCCATTTTTTCACTTTCTTTTTTTTTTTTGAGACAGAGCCTCAAGCTGTCACCCTGGGTAGAGTGCTGTGGAATCACAGCTCACAGCAACCTCCAATTCCTGGGCTCAAACGAGTCTCTTGCCTCTGCCTCCCAAGTAGCTGGGACTATAGGCACCCGCCACAATGCCCAGCCATTTTTTGGTTGCAGCCATCATTGTTGTTTGGCAGGCTCTGGGGCTGGATTCGAACCCGCCAGCTCAAGTGTACGTGGCTGGCACCTTAGCTGTTGAGCTACAGGCACCGAGCCATTTTTCTCACTTTCAAGTTCTTGGTCTTGGTTAGGAGTTATTTATTATTACACATATATACTTTTCTATTTTTTTATTCAGTCAAAACTTTCCTCTACAACATACAAAATCAAGGATTTAGTATTTCCTGACTTAAAGAAAGGATATTTGTATAGACGTGTATAAATTTGCTATGTATCAAATCTCTAGAACAATATCAACTGCTTACTAATATTCAATGTCCATTCATGGAAATACTCCTTTAAGCAATGAATTTCAGAATATCAGGACAATGTGAAAATTCCTACTTTCACATATTCCTATTGAATCCTGTAGAGTGAATTTTTTTAAAACATAAGATAACACTAATTCTGTGGTTTAATGATATTTCAGTGGTTCCTAGAATTTTCTTAACTCTGAATAAAAAGGATTTAGTAATCTTGTGATTAATCTTGATCAATATTTCATGAAGAACTATTAAAGCATTATTTAGTAGAAATACTAATCATTGTAACTAAAAACCCAGTATAAATTCACCAAAATCAAAAAAGTCATATAAAGTTAACCTTAATTTTTATCAGATAATGAACTTGAAGATCATAGAAATTGTGTAGACTTGATGGATGTATAGTAAAGCTTTTTTTTTTTTATTGTTGCGGATTCATTGAGGGTACAAGAAACCAGGTTACACTGATTGCACTTGTTAGGTAAAGTCCCTCTTACTATCGTGTTTTGCCCCAAAAGGTGTGGCACACACCAAGACCCCAACCCCCTCACTCCATCTCTCTCTCTGCTCTTCCTTTCCCCACCCCTCCCTCATTCTTTCTCTCTCTGCTCTCCCCTTCCTCCACCCCCACTCTGTCATTAATTGTCATTAATTGTCCTCATATCAAAATTGAGTACATGACATTCATACTTCTCCATTCTTGTGATGCTTTACTAAGAATAATGTGTTCCACTTCCATCCAGGTTAATACAAAGGCTGTAAAGTCTCCATTTTTTTAATGACTGAATAGTATTCCACGGAGGACATATACCACAGCTGGTTAATCCATTGCTGGGTTGGTGGGCATTTAGGCTGTTTCTACATTTTGGCGATTGTAAATTGAGCTGCAATAAACAGTCTAGTGCAAGTGTCCTTACGATAAATGGATTTTTTCCCTTCTGGGTAGATGACCAGTAATGGGATTGCAGGATCAAATGGGAGGTCTAGCTTGAGTTCTTTGAGAGTTCTCCATACTTCCTTCCAAAAAGGTTGTGTTAGTTTGCAGTCCCACCAGCAGTGTAAAAGTGTTTCCTTCTCTCCACATCCACACCAGCATCTGCAGTTTTGAGATTTTGTGATGTAGGCCATTCTCACTGGGGTTAGATGGTATCTCAGGGTAGTTTTGATTTGTATTTCTCTAATAATTAGGGATGATGAGCATTTTTTCTTATGTTTGTTAGCCATTCATCTGTCTTCTTTAGAAAAGGTTCTATTCATGTCTCTTGCCCATCGATATATGGGATTGTTGGCTTTTTTTCATGGATTATTTTTGGTTTCTCTATACATCTTAGTTATCAAGCTTTTGTCTGATTCAAAAATGTGCAAATACCCTTTCCCATTGTTTAGTTATCTATTTGCTTTGGTTGTTGTCTCCTTAGCTGTACAGAAACTTTTAATTAAACCTCCTTTCTTAAAGATATTTTTTTCAT
>CAUYON010059764.1:0-10606 GCA_963573935.1 Arctocebus calabarensis | reverse complement strand
CCGATCTCTGTGTCTCACCAGTTGCCCATCCACTCCAATAGTTCACACGGGGAAAGATCCAGAGCTCCCACCCTCTCACCTGCTGACCTGGGAGAGATGGGCTATAGGACCGTCTCCACCGCCATCTTCCTCCGCCTCCTGTTTAATTCTTAATAAACTGTTCACTTGTTAAAAAAAATCTACTGCTTAAAGGTCAAGTATAAAAGAAAGGGATAAAAATCTAAGCCAAATCAATCAAACAGCACTGCCATCCTTCAAAATCCATTTCTAAAGCCTGATAATGATGAAAGCTAAACAGCTCAAAAACTATGGAGGCAATAGCATAATAATTAAATAAAGCCACCAGCATTTTTCTAATATACTATGTAGTGTTCTGCAACTATACTTTAAGGGAGATTGGTCAATACATCCCCTTTCTTATGCTGTTCTTATTTAGATTTTAATATGAAGGAAATACTGACTTCATAAAATAAATTGAGGCATGTTTTCTCTTTTTCTCTTCTGTGCTATTATGTACAATAGACTGAAATTATCAGTTCTTTGAAAGTTTGATTCAAAGTTCACATATAAAGTCATCTTAGCCCAGCATATATTTTGGAGGAAAATTTTTAATTATACATTTAGGTATTTTTAAAGTTATCATAATATTTTGTTATTACTTTCTCTTGGGTCATTTAAAAATTTTTAAAGGATTGATCATTTCCTTTGATTTTCCAAAATTACCTACATTAGTAAAATCATACCACAACAGATGATTTTTAAAAAATCGACTACATCTAATGTTATGGCTCTCTTTCTATTTCTAATATTTGAACCTTTCCTCTTAATCAGGGACCTACATGTATGTCTATTTGATTAGTTTTTAAAACAATAGTTAAATGAGTTATTTATTTATTTATTTATTTATTTATTTATTTTCATTGTCTTTATTATTAAATCATAGCTGTGTATAATAGTGCAATCAAGGGGTACAATGTGCTGGTTCCATATACAATCTTAACTATTTTCATCAAACTGATTAACATAGCCTTCCCGGCATATTCTCAGTTATTATATGAAGACATTTGTATTCTGCATTTAGTAAGATTCGCCTAAATGAGTCTAAATGAGTTTTTTAATTAGCTCAGGGTTTTGTTTTTTTTTTTTGGTTCTTTATCACAATTACTCCTATTATTTTATTACTCTTTTTTTTGTATTTTCCTGTTTTTCCCCTAGATAATTGGATTAAAAATTAATCAGTTAATATTTGATTTTACTTGTTTCCAAGTATTTTAAATGTTTATAAACTACATTCTAAGTCTTTATTTCTCACAAAATTTGATCAAAATTATTTTATTTCTGTAGTTCTAAATGTTTTATAATAGTCTTTTTTCTTTAACCCATTAATTATTCAGATATTTATCCATGGATGTTAACATTTTTAAGTTTTATTGGTTTTGGTTTATGTTACTGATTTCTGACTTTATTAAAGAGCCAGAAAATTACAAGAGATTACACACTAACCTCTGAGTTTAATGCTGCATTAGAATAATGTTTGCTATCTGTGTCATAAGTCCAAGATCAAAAATGATAGATTGTTGGAGTACGGTAGTAGGGTGGGGATAGAAATAATTGAAGGACTGTGAAAGGGTTTTAGCCCTGGAACGTCATGACAGACTATAGAAAGTGAAAAGAAGTCAAGTGTGACTTGGGTGATTGACCTTTGATGGGTGGTAAGATGGGTGGTGGCACTATTTACTGACATTAAGAAGACTGACAATGATGGCAGAGACTGGGTCACTTTGGGACAAATTATGTCTGTGTTGCCTGTGAGACAGATACAGAAGGAGATAACAAGAATGTCTGAATATGAAGCTTTTCTCTTTAGATCAAGACAAAAGTTCAGGCAAATGCATAAATTTTAAATTCATCGAAGTATAGAAAGTCATTAAATGATGGCAGTGGACCTGCAGCATCCACGTGCTGCAATCTTTGTTTCCTGAGCCTGTGTGTAAAGCAAACCTAGGCATGCAGCTGTCAGGGTCCACCCTTGCAATCTGGAACATTCCTCATTTTTCTATTCCATCTGTTCTACAATGTGAGGTAGAGCAGCCCTATACACTTACTTAGTTGAGTAAACACTTAGTTGAGTAAATGAACCCCAAGTTTGCTCCACAAAACGAGCCATGCTATATTCTAAAGAATAGCCATCTCATGGAAACTTACAAGCCCAAGTACATTCCTCCATCATATTTTGACACTGGAGATTATCAGATAAATGCCCAAATAAGCATGTGCACAGGCACACAATTTTCTCATTGAAGTAATTTTTTAAAATTGTTTCAGGTTAATTTGAGGGTACAAAGAATTAGGTTACAACATTAGAATTTGTTAGGTAAAGTTCTTATTGTAATTGTGTCCTGCCCCCAAGATGTGTGCCATACACCTTAACCCTCACCCCTCCTCCCCTCCCTTCTCTCCTCTCTTCCTTTTTCTCCTCCTCTCTCTCCTTTCCTCGCTCCCTTGATCCCCTGTTCCCCACCTTGAATTGATTTGAGTTTTTCTCTTATATGGGCATATATTAAATCATCTACTGGCTTCATTTTAGAATTGAGTACACTGGATTCTTGCTTCTCCATTCTTGTGATGCTTTACTAAGAAGAATGTGTTGCAGCTCAATCCAGGTTCATACAAAATTGTAAAGTCTCCATCTTTTTATGGCTAAATAGTATTCCATGGTATACATATACCACAGCTTGTTAATCAATTGCTGGGTTGGTGGGCCTTTAGGTTGCCTCCACATTTTGGCAATTGTCAATTGAGCTGTGATAAACAGTCTAATGTAAATTTCCTTATGATAAAATGATTTGTTTTTCTTCTGAGTATATGCCTAGTAGTGGGATTGCAGAATCAAATTAAGAGGTCTAGTTTGAGTTCCTTAAGGATTCTCCAAAAAGGTTGTATTAGTTTGCAATCCCCCCAGCAATGTGAAAGAGTTCCCTTCTTTCTACATCCACTCCAGCATCTGTAGCTTTGAGGCTTTGCGATGGGGGCCATTCTCTCTGGGGTTAGGTGATATCTCAGTGTGGTTTTGATTTGCATTTCTCTGACAATCTGGGTCAGTAAGCATTTTTTCCAAATGTTTGTTAGCCATTTATCTGTCTTCCATTATTGGAGTAATTTTTTTTTATATGTTTGTATGCTCCCTTGGCAAGTAAGTCCAGGGGAGAAGTAATGAATCATATTCATATATTATGAATTTAAAACTGAAGTCCAAAGCTATTGGTACTGAAACAAGGTGAAATCATTAATTAAAAACAGGATTTAAATAAAGATCTTCTCAGTTTACTTTTAGGATTATAATTCTCACGTAGAAATAATTAGTTAAATTTAAGTAATTAATGTAGCATTTTCCTTCAACTAAGTCTGGGCCACATTGGTTTCCATTAATAAATCCATTAAAAGTATCTGTTTTACTAACAACCAGCAATATATAAATAGTGTACCCCAAAATAATTAGTGCTATTAGTGCTCCACACTACAAAAACAGCATATTGTTGAGAAAGAATGAGAGAAAGTAATATGTTAAATGTTACAAGAATTTTTATATGTGAATAGGAAATGAAATAATATCAATTAAATCAGCTGGCTTGTCATCTTTACACAAGCACTATCCAAATGTGAGAATCTGACTTATATTTCTAGGTAAGAATGTTGATAAGTCAGAAAAAGACAGATCAAGAGAACACATATAGAATAACACTTAGTAAATGGATCTAAACTATGCCTCTTCCAACCTTGAATTCTTGTATTCTGAAAGGGCAGCTGATAAACTCAAGTAAATGAAGATGAGTTTCCCATAAAAATCCTTGAGCTTTCTGAGGAATGTGAACACTCTGGTATATAACCAATAGAATGTCTGACACTAGAAAATATAAAGCTAATGGAATAGAGAAAATACATTTTAAGACATGAATATGAATATTTTATAAATGAAAATATTAAAACTAATTTTAAAAGATGGATATAAATATTCTTAAAAATATAAAGGAAGCTGTTGAGAATAAAAAGTGAAGATCAATTGGAGACACTGACTGTCAAAATTACATGGCTGAAACTAAATAAAAAAATCCTGAAAGTAGTAGATAACTAACAGACTGGATAGAGCCTAATAAAGAAATGGAAATTAGAAAGATACTTGTTAACACTGCCACAGTAAAAAGGGTAAATTAACTTCTCATTTCTGCATTATGCCTAGGATGATAGATGAATACTTATTTTATTTTCACACACTTTCCAAATAATTTTCTTGGAATTTAGAAAATGAGTTCATGATAATTTTATTGTGAAATGAGTCCTTATCAATTTGCATTTGTTTACTTTCAAAAGTATGTTCTTCAAAGTGTACACAGGGCTATCATAACTCTCCTTTTACAATGTCATCAAGCAAAGAAACATCCCAGTGGAGAATAATGGCCTTCAGAATCCTACTCTCATAATTACAGTTCTCTTCCATTTGTTGCTAAAAGTACTTCTTTATATTTTTATAGATTTAAAGATAGAGGATAGAAAATTCTAGACCTGGGTGATATTTAAGGCAAATTAAATTAGCCTCATGCTAGAAAGTCATAATAATAGAAATGCTATAATTGCTGCAACATAAATTTCTTTGACATTTAAAAAAGTAAAAAGTAAAATCACATTTCTCAGTTAGAATGTGTATGGTGGGTCAAGAGACTCTCATCTCTGGATATAGTATGTATGAGAAAACTCTTCAGAAAGCCCCCTCTAGTGTCTGAAGGATGAAATAGCTCATTGGCAAAGGGTTTGTGAAGGATCTGACAATTTCAGAGTGCCTAGACCAGAGTACCTAGCTCACAGGCACAAAGGAGGTCATCAACTTCAATACCCCTTTTATTTATAAATGAGAAAATGAAAGATCCAAAGAGAACGCAGTGTCTAAGGTTAAACTGTAAGTTAGTCATACGTTAAATAGTACTCAAGTTTGCCAGTTCATAGAACATTCAATTCTACTCTGTGGACTAGGATTTGGTAAAAGCAAGGCAAGAGTAAAATAAAAGCAGGAATCTGAAGAATATAAGATTTTTTCTATTGTAAATAGTACAGAGATAAGGGAAGAGTGATTAGGATAAAGGAGAAAATCAAAGATCAATGTTAACAAGAAGGGTTAGGGAACCATAGTTATCTATTTAAACAACTAGAACCCAGACATAAAACTAGACCCCAACAACTAGAACCCATCCTGGGTTGAATCCTTATCAACCCAAGATGGTAAGGGTGATGAGTTACGATTTAGAATGCATGAGAATTTATTGATAGGTGATTAGAAATATTCTTAAAATGAGCATTTAAAAATATATGAATTTTATTTGTGGTTCTGAAGATCACTAATGAAGTTTAGGTACTAATTTCATGCGTATTAAAATCTGTTTCTTAACTGTTATTCTCTTATTTGTATCACCTGTTTCAATGTAAAGTTCCAACAATGAATAATTTGAAAATGTTGCAGCAAGACAATAACCTTGATTTCTTGTCTTACCCCAGTTAATGACAGTGGACTGGGTAGTGGGGTTGTTAGTTAAAATAGTCATGATGTATTACCCTTGAATGGGGAATGTAATTTTGGTCTCTCTATATTTCTCCCAAATACGCAAAAGGCAAGGCTTCTCTGGAGGAAAACTCCAAGAATAATCTTCCTCTAAAAGCATAAACTGGAAACAGCCTATTTCATTATCCTTAAGTGTGTGTGACTTTTGTCTGTATATTGTTGCTAAGAATAAGTTTGTAAAAAATACTCAATTATTTCTTTTAATGAGTGTTGAATGTGAGAGTGTCTTGCACAGATAGGGATGTGCATCAAAGAGGTAATTCTTGTGGGAAAAACACACAAGTACAGAAGGGAAGGTAGGAACCTACTGTTTCCAATACCTTCCAATTATCAGCCTTCCCTACGCCTTAGCAATTGTGGAATACGATACTGAGATATGTTACCAAAATGCACTTTCAGGTCCTAAGGGTAGTTGGTATATGAGCTACTCTTCACCCACAACACCAGCGTAGGAGGTGAGTGAACAAGCAAGATATAGCTGGAGTGAGCATTGAATTTAAAAAGTATGCCGGGGAATTGCAAATAAATGGATGAGAATTCCTGAGTTCCTATAATACATTTCATGGAATGAAATAGTGATACTTCTCATTGACTAATTTACTCATCAATTGAGTAGTTTTTTTACAGAAGACTGATAGGAACTAGGAGATAAATTCTGTGATACTTTTTTTTTTATCTTTGTATTTTATTTTATTTATTTTTTTTTTATAATTTTATTGAATCGTAATTGTGTACATTGGTGCAATCATAGGGCACAATGTGAGTGAAGAGAATTCATATTAATAGCAACTCAATTTTCTTTTTAGTTTTCATTATCATAATCATAAATGAAGGTAAATAGCTCATAAGCTGAAATACAAATGTAAATTGGAAACTAAATTTTTTCAACGTAGTATTTTTAGTATTTTTAAAAATATTATTTCATTATGTTTTTGCAAGAAACTTACACCACTGGGACAGTTCTACCTGGCCATTAGCATAAAAGAAACAGCAAGATCATCAAAGCATTCTAAGAAAAGCTTCTCCGTCATGTCCTCCAGCAAACGTCTATTTTAAAATGTATATATGACATTGTATAATTCCTTGGATTTTTATGTGAACATTTTAGTCAACCTCATAGACCTATACTTAGGAAAGTTTTATAAATCTGATAGAAATGCCATTAAAAATATTAGGGAAGACCTACATATTGTTTCCAAACAATGGACAAGAAATCAAATGCTTTAATAAAATGGTTACTTAATACTGCAATATGTGTAATAAGGTGAGTGAATCATGGTAGAACTAGACCAGTGGTTCTCAACTTTCCTAATGCTGCAACCCTTTAATATAGTTCCTGTGGGTTACGATCCACAGGTTGAGAATCGCTGAATTAGACAGACACAAAAAGAGATCTAAGTTCCAATTACAACTTTATGTGTGTGTGTTTGTGTATATATATATATATATAGTTATAAAAACACTTAATTACACCAAATTGAGTTGATAGTTTTTACCCCCTGTCACAACTTTGTCCCTACACTACCCAATTCACATCCTACCCAGGAGTATTTAGTAACGCGTGAAAGGGCCCCAAGTCCATCAAATTATTCTGCAAAGAATTCTTCCAAAAGGACAGCTTAAATGAATCTAATTTACACTGTATTCTAAAGAGGTGATCTAGTATTTTTTAGTAGTTTTGGAATGCTCTTCACCACTCTACCCTGTCACATTATCTAACAACAATCCACTTCCTTCCTATCGCTTAGTCTTACAAGGCTAGCGATCCAACTTCAGGGTAGTATCTGATTCCTCGACTGTTTCATTTTCTCTGATTCTTTCAGTCGTGTGGGACTTCTTTCCCTTATGACTGAGCACATCAATCAGATCTACCAGCATGGCTATCATATCTTCTTGCCTTTATGATGCAGCTTATCTTTCCAAAATCCTCAAGTCTATATCCCATTGAGATTCCTCAAATACTTCTCCACAAACCCTGCAACAGATCAATTGAAGCATCCTTGTTATTTGTCTCCATTCCTACAGTGCTGATCACATAATTTAGCTGCTATGCAGCTATGGCCTTTCTATTTGAACCCTGCGTGTTGACGGTCAGCTCCCTCTTTCTTTTCTCTCTCTGGTAATCTCCACAGCTCTCCGCAAGTCTCTACCTCCATCTCTCAATAGATTTATTGCCTCCTACTTTACAGAGAAAACAGAAATTATCCATTGGCTATTTCCTTAATTTTCTACCAAAAGATGTGCCACATCAAATTTTTTCCCACATCTTCTTATTACCAGTCAATCCCTTTTCCCTAGAAGTCTAATTCCTAGGTCTTGTCTGAGTGTTGACTCCTATATACTGTTCATGTCTAAAGGTACTTATTTTATTAATAACTTTGTATTTTATACACTTTGTGTATAAGACTCAATGCTTAAGATATTAATTTTCCTGAAAATGTATAAATTCAATATAATCCCAAATAAAACCCATAAGATTTTAGTAAATTTTGACAAGCTGAACCTGAAGATGCAAATAGCCAAGAATAGCTCAGATAGTTTTGCAAGAAGAACAAAACTGTAAGATTTCCAGAATTAACATAAAAGTATACTGATTAAGACGGTGGGTTACTGGAGAAAAAAAAACCCAAACAGCAGATAAATGAAATAGAGTATGACATAAAAAGCAAACTCAAATATATGACCATCTGATTTATGACAGTGATGATACTGCAATGCAGTAGGAGAAAAGAGTGATTATCTCAATAAATATATTGGCTCAGTTAGATATTTATGTAAGGGAAGATGAATCTTAACCTCTACTTCATGAAATAAAAAATTATATCCAGATAGGCTGTAGATACTAACGTGTAAGGTAAAACAATAACAAAAACAGTACTGTAAAGAAAATATTACTCAACTTAATGACTTCAAAATCTAGAATTTCAGCACATCAAAAAGATATGAAGAAGACACAGGTGGCCATGGGACTCTATTACTATAGAGGGCACCTCTTGACTGGGTTACCCTCAGAACTGATGCCTGAACCATCTCTCTGTATTGTTCACAGAGGAGGAGGTGGGTCTGGCCAGCCTCCTTTAACTGTACTCACTTGAGTTAACCCTGGAGGTCTTTCCACATGTGGAACCCAAACCTAAAATATGCATGGTATTTGACTTTTTCTACCCAAACACAGGAGGTGCAGAAAGCCACATTTATTAGCCCTCTCAGTGCCTGAGTGAGAGAAGGCATAAGGTTGTAATTGTCACCATGCTGAAGGAAATCCAAAGGGCTTTTGTTACCCTACTAATGGCCTCAAGGTCTATTATTTGCCTCTGAAAGTCATGTACAACCAGTCTACCATTGCTCAGGGACATAATTGTTCAGGAGAGAGTCACATAGTTCTTTTTCTGCCATGGCCCACGATTGTCTCTTCCATGCCAATCAATGGGGCTTCAGTCTTCACGGACCATTCCCTTTTTGGATTTGCTGATATCAGTTCAGTGCTTATAAACAAACTTCTAACTGTATCTTTTTGTGACACAAACCACATGACTTGTGTCTCTTATAAGTAGCAAGGAAAATACTGTATTAAGAGTAACACTGAGGCTCAGTGCCTGTGGCTCAATGGGCTAAGGCGCCAGCCACGTACACCTGAGCTCATGGGTTCGAATCCAGCCTGGGCCCACCAAACAACAATGGTGGCTGCAACCAAAAAATGACCGGGCGTTGTGGCGGGCACCTGTAGTCCCAGCTACTTGGGAGGCAGAGGCAGGAGACTCACTTGAGCCTAGGAATTGGAGATTGCTGTGAGCTGTGATGGCACAGCACTCTACCCAGAGTGACAGCTTGAGGCTCTGTCTCAAAAAAAAAAAAAAAAAAAGGAGCAGCACTGAATCCCAAAACAGTGGCCATCTTTCCTAACGCTGTAGATACAATGACTTTAACCAGACCCATTTGGAAGGCATGAGAGTACAATAACCATTGTTGTCAGCAGACTTGTGTACAGAAAAGGTAATGAAATGATAGCTATAATTGCACGGCAGATTTCTTTCCTGGTAGAAAGCTGTTGAATACTTATACATAATGGTGTTTGGCTTTTCACTTGCTTATGGTTTAATAACTCCTTCTGCATTAAATATAGCAAAGGAGGTTCTAATATTGGTTTATATTGGGTGAAAATTTTTTATAGTCATGGTGAATGCTGCCCCAACTTTTGATGTTATAATGGTTATTAAAAAATGAAAATAACCTGATGCTGTTTAATTGATGAGGTCTTTTTAAAACAGCTCTGTACATGTGGTAAACAGTAAAGGGCAAAGCCCACCATATGGCTGTTTCTTTGTCGTTGCCAAAGTTATGTTTTTCATTGCAGATATTTTGAAAACTGAGGAAAACTCAAGGACAAAAACTAAAATCAGCTATAACTATAAAATTCAGAGATGACTGTAACAAATGTTTTGATTTGTAACTTTCTTGTCTTTTTTTATGCATATGTACATACACTGAAAATCAGTGGGCTTATTCTGTACTTAACTGGTTTGTTCCTTGCTTGTTTCATTTAATCATACACAAGGCATTCATAACATATTGCCAGATAGGAGACGAAGAAAAGGGATTGGATGGCCTGGGGCCACTGTGGCTCTGTCCTGTTGCATGACCAAGGACTAGTTACTTAATGTCTCTGGTCTTACTTTTTTTACTTGTATAATTTAGATGACAATGGAAACTTCCTGAGGATGTTTCTAGAGTCTCTCCAGCACTTAGTGGACCCTACAGTTGTTTACATATTTTTTTTTATTGTTGGGGATTCATTGAGGGTACAAGAAACCATTTTACACTGGTTGCATTTGTTGGGTAAAGTCCCTCTTACAATTGTGTTTTGCCCCCAAAAGGTGTGGCACACACCAAGACCCCAAGACCCCACCTCCCTCACTCCTTCCCTCTCTCTGCTCTTCCTTTCCCCACCCCTCCCTCATTCTTTCTCTCTCTGCTCTCCCCTTCCCTCACCCCCACCAT
>CAUYON010059763.1:0-24639 GCA_963573935.1 Arctocebus calabarensis | reverse complement strand
TTTGGTTATTTCTTTTCTTCTGCTGGGTTTGGGGTTGGAATATTCTTCCTTCTCCAGTTGCTTGAGATGTCCCATTAAGTTGTTAACTTCCTCTCTTTCTGTTTTCTTGAGGAAGGCTTGCAGTGCTATAAATTTCCCTCTTAGGACTGCTTTTGCAGTATCCCATAGGTTCTGATAATTTGTGTCTTCGTTGTCATTTTGTTCCAAAATTTGGTAATTTCCTTCTTAATCTCATCTATGACCCAGCCATCCTTCAGCATGAGGTTATTTAGCTTCTGTGTTTTTGTATGAGTATTCAGCTTCCTGTTGTTATTGAGTTCATCTTTTATTCCATGATGTTCAGAAAAGATGCAAGGAATAATTTTTATTCTTTTAAATTTACTGAGGTTAGACTTGTGACCTAAGATGTGATTGATTTTGGAGTATGTTCCATGGGGCGATGAGAAAAATTTGTATTCAATTTTATTAGGATGAAATGTTCTGTAGATGTCTGTTAAATCCAGTTGTTGAATGGTTAAATTTAAATCTAAAATTTCTTTACTTAGTTTCCTTTTGGAGGATCTGTCCAACACTGCTACGGGACTATTAAAATCTCCAACTACGATGGAGGTGGACAAAATCAAGTTACTCATGTCTATTAGACTTTTTCTTATGTTTGAGGTGCATTCTGGTTGAGTGCATAAATATTAATTATTGAAATATCATCATATATTGAGTAGTACCTTAAAAAACGAAGTTTTTGTCTTTATCCTTCTTTACTTTGGTTAGTTTAATGCCTATTGTATCTGCAAATGAGATTGCAACACCTGCCTTTTTCTGTTTTCCATTTGCCTGGAATATAGATGACCATCCCTCCACCTTTAGTCTAAATTTATCTTTTAAGGTAAGATGAGATTCTTCTATGCAGAAGATATCTGGCCTGAGTTTTTGTATCCAGCCAACCTATGCCTCTTTAGAGGACAATTTAAGCCATTCACATTAATTGAAAACAATGATAAATCTTTAGAAAGTCCAGTGGACATTTTTAATCCTTTCATCATTGTGGAAGTTGAAATTTGATAAAAAGTTTCTAGATGAGTTTACTTTTGTGGTGGAGGATTACTCTGGTCATTATGGAGGATAGGTCTGAGAGTATCCTGGGGAGCTGGTTTAGTTATAGCAAATTTCTTCAACATGTGGATGTTGTTAAAGTATTTAATTTTTCCATCATAAATGAAACTCAGTTTATCTGGGTACAGGATCCTGGGTGAAAGTTCCTTTGTTTTAGGAGATTAAAAGTCGATGACCATTCTCTTCTAGCTTTAAAGGTTTGATCAGAGAGATCTGCAGTTATTCTAATATTCTTCCCCTGATACATAATGGATTTCTTACCTCTGGCTGCTTTCAGAATTTTCTCCTTCATATTAACTTTAGTGAAGTTAATTATGATGTGCCTGGGGGATGTCTTATTTGGGTGGAGTCGTGCTGGAGTTCTGAAACTGTCCGCTATCTGAGTGTCATAATCTCTTGGCATGTCTGGAAAGTTCTCTTTCATAATCTCATAAAGAAGAGACTCTGTGCCTTGTGATGCCACTTCATCGTTTTCAGGTATCACTATAAGTCGAATATTGGTTTCCTTTTTAGTTATCCCAGAGCTGTCTGAGAGAATGATCCATTTTTGCCTTCCATTTCTCTTCTTCTCTGGAAGTTTGGGAGCTTTTGAAAGCTTTGTCTTCCATGTCAGAAGTCCTTTCTTCTGCTTGCTCCATTCTGTTACTGAGGGATTCTACTGTATTTTTCAGGTCTTTGAGGGCTGCAACTCCTTGTCTCAACGTGTCAAAATCTTTGGTCATTTTGTCTTTGAATTCGTTGAATTCTTGAGACATTTTTGGGTCATCTTTTGGATTACTGCTTGAAATTCTAATTAGATCTTTTCCTCCATTCCACTCATCTTATTTGCTATCCAAACTCTGAATTCAATTTCTGACATCTCAACCATTTGCTTATATGCAAGGATCTTGTGCTGTATCTGTGTTGTCGTTCCTTGGGGGAGTTGATCTACTTTGATTATTCATATTGCCAGAGTTTTTCTGTGGATTCTGCCTCTTGATTATTTTTCACTGTTGCCTATGACTGTCCTCAGAGTTGGGGAGGTTGCTCTCCCAGATCAGACTCCGGCAGGATCACTCTGTTGTTGCTGGATCTTTATAGGGAGTGACCTGTGTAGCTCCTCTGGGATTGCCTCACCCAGGGAGTTCTGGCTGCAGGAGCAGCTCAGGAGTGTGTCACGCCCAGATCAAGCAGCAGGCTGTGGAATGGGGCACCCAGTGGCCTTTGCAAAGGGAGCCTGTACCTCCAGCAGTCTCTGGATGGGAGGAGGGCTCCGGAGGGACGGCAGCAGGCCTGGGGCATGGATTGGAGCCCAGCAGGATCCGTGGAGACTCCTCCTCTACAAAAACTTTTGAAAATTATCCTGGCATGGGGGCATGTTCCTGTAGTCCCAACTACTCAGGAGATTGAGGCAGGAAGTTCATTTAAGACCGGCCAATGGAGATTGGAGGTTGCAGTGAGCTAGAATGACCACTGTACTCTTTTCAGGAAATGGAGTGAGAGTGCACTGACAGAAAGAAGGAAAGAGAAATGAGGGAGGAAGAAAAGGAAGAAAGGAAGGAAGGAAGCAAAAAATTACCAGATTCCTCATGTCAGGAACCAAATTGAGATGTTGACAGAAAGAAGGAGAAAGAAAGAAAGGAAGGGCAGGAGGGAGAGAGAAAGGGAGGGAAGAACAAAAAGAAAAAAGGAAAGGATAAAAGAAAGAAGGGAAGAGAGGGAGAGAGGATAAGGAGAGGAAAGGAGGGGAGAGGAGGAAGAGAGATTACCAGAGTCTGGCCATGAGGGACCTGGGTAGGTGTTTGTAAAAGGTTAAAAAAAAGGTTTTTAAAAGGTTAAAAAATTTTAGTTGGACAAGGAGAATTAATTTGGGGACATCTATTTCAATGCATGGAAAGTATGGTAAACATAGATAACAATGGCTTGTTTACATATGTAATATCACTTTGTACCTTATCACTTCTAAACTACAATTTGCCACTTTCCAAATAAAGTTAAGAAGATTAATGTATCAAAAATACTTGGGGGATCAAATTTTTCTTGTATTCTATATTATTCTTCTGTTTACTCTCTGCCTCTTCATCTGTTTGCTCCTATAAATGTTACCTTGATATAGAGAAATAAGCTTTCTAAATCTACCAAGTTCTAGTTTATTTAGTTTATTTATTTACTAGTGGAATTTGATATCTAGTTCAAGATAGAAAGGGTCTATCTTATGAAAGCCATGTTGTTTTCTTTCTCTTTTCCTCATGTAAGTCCCCTTTGTATAACACTTGTCACATGTACAACGTTTCCTACACATAGAACTCAATAGTAGCCAATACTTCAGCATCTTGAAGATTTCTTCTTCACTTCCCAATTGTAAAAGCTTTACTGTGTAGTATTAAACACTTTTACAATTTAAATGACTGTTTTGCAACACTTATCAGTGTTTCTCTATATATACCTAGAATATAATGGGATTTTCTTAGTCACTATCTCTAAGTAAAATCAACAACTTTTTATGGTACTGAATCTTGAAATTAAAGATTTTGGTGGCAAATAATCTGCTAACTTAAGGAAAAATACATTAATACAAAGACACTGGACAGATCACAGACTTCAGCATAGATCTAGAAGATGAGTCCAAGACTAGAGTTGCTAAATTTAGCAAAAAAGAATACCGATGCTCAAGCAAATTTGAAATTCAAACAAATAACAACCACAAAAGTAATGTATGTCTCAAGCAACTTTAGGGACATATTTTCTTCTTGAAAATAGTATGTGTTGTTCACCTGAAATTTAATGAGGCATCCTATATTTCACTGGTATAGACAATTACATAGACAAATCACACACACACACACACACACACACACAATCACCACCATCACCCTACCAACAAAAACAACAAACCTAATTTTGCTTATTATTATTGCTACAAGATATAACTGCTGCCACCACTGATCACAATTGTGCAGTTTTTGAAATGGAGATTTGTGGATGAATTCTAAACTTTCCTTACTGTTTTCCAGTTATTCCCTCAAAATTTAAACTCCCATTTGCCAACTTAAGTTGTCTGTACTCTTAGTGCAAGAAAAAGGAAGGGGATGATCTATTAACCTACAAGTATTTTATGACAAAAAAGGCTCTATCTCACATCCAGTTATTTAAAATTAGGGAGGTACAGGTAATTGTTCCTCCAAAATCATACCATTGCATGTTAGTGAACAAACCATATATTTTTTCTTATTTGTTATAGAATACAGAATAAAAATCACTTGTGTCTGTATCATTTGGAGGCAATAATCGAGAAATTTATGGGAAATAGTAAATTCTAAAGATTGACAAAGAAATATGTTGTTACTGAAGTTAAAAAAAAAAAAAAGGTCTTGGTCTTCTCATTATTCAAACATCTTTGTTCCAGGGACTAAATCTCCAAAACCACCCAAATGTATCAGTTTTCTGTCACTTGTTAGCAGAAACAATACAATTTAACTAATCATAAATTACGTATCTTAATAATTATTTTTAATGTTTTGGCAAATGACAGCAAGCATTCCAAGGGTCAAAATGGAGGTGAAGAGAAGAAAAGGGTTAGAAGATATTTTAAGATTTTAATTATAACCTTATTGATGCCTGAAGTTTTTGCACTGTTTTAGATACTATCTATGACATTGAAGAAAGAAATTACTCAGGGTTGACCTAAACCTATTTTATTTAGGCAAATGATAGTCTGAACAAAGTATTTACTGGACCAAGAACCTGTAATTGCTTATTGAGACTGGGTAATGAATAACTAAGATTGATGAGAGGCAGCTTACTTGGAGAATGGAAACTAATCTCATTTCCCTGAGTGGAAAATGTGATTAAGCCAAAGCAATCACGTAGTTGTGTTTATGTGGCTGAGGTTATCCACAAACCTGCAGCCTCTCCTCTTGTGGACCTTATATCTGATATAGAATGACTGAGACATCAGACGCTATGCATGGGATTCGGGAGGTCATCACTATGCTGTTAGTGAACAATTTTTGTTATTTTTTTCTCCTGCATATTTTCTTCATTATCTGTAAAGGAGGAGTCTCATAAAGTTATTGTTTTTAGAAATTATGTAGTGAAGCTGAATTAGTGTGCTGCTAGTATGGAAGAATGGGGGATGTGGTATTCGATACATGAAATCAAGATTGTTTACTAGACGTAAATCATTAATTACACAACTATCAAGGCATATATCACAATAGGTCACCTCAAAATAAAAAAATGGAACAGTAAAACTGGCTAAGAAAAGTATATACAGTATCATCAAAGGGGATGACAGTTGAGATTTTCACACAAATGCCTCAAACTAGATGTGGATGGAATCTTTAGAGTGATGAAAGAAAATAATTTCTAACTTAAACTTCTTCATTCAGTAAATATACCATTTAAAATTGAGTTTATAAACATTTTTCTCTGATAAAAACTTATGTTCATTGCACTACAACTTTTATTTAGAGAAATATGTTAAAATTTTTTTAGACAAAAAACATAATCACAGAAGTAAATATGAAATTTCACAGAAAAGGAAGAGCAAAGGAATGTTTAGGTATGTGGGTAAATGCCAATAAATATTGACAACATATGGCAAAGTATGGAATTTAAACCTAACAATGGTGAAGTAGTGTGGAATTTAAAATGTATGCAGTATGAGTATAGCACCAACTATGCACATGTTTGGTGATGGAAGCAAAATTTTTTAAGCTATTCAGAGAGTGGTAAAAGTCATAATTTGAATTACATTGTAAAAAAAAATTAAGCATGAATGTCAGAACTTCTACAGTGATTGCATGCTCTAAGTTTAAGGTCACAAGAGGTTTAAAGTTAGAAGATAAAATACATTGCATAAATGATAACCAAAAAAAGTTGATTGAGCTATACTTACATTGAAAAATCTGGTTTTAAGTCAAGAGGTATAAGACAAAATCATAATTATTTTATGATGAAGAAGGCTTCAGTCTTCCAAAATTAGTATCCACTCAGTAGAACAGCCCCAAATTTATAAAATGAACAACAAAAAATAATAAAAAGTAAAGTGAGAAATCAGTCATAGGATTTAGCAGAGTTAATAAGTTTGTCTACTTAACGCATGTAATAAAACAATTACAGCACAAAAATATCGACATTCATACCAAGTGAACATAAACCTTTTACCCAAAATGATGATATATGCACAGCTATGAAGTGTCCATTTATAAATGTCACAATGTGAAAATTATTCAGAGTATGATTTATGACCAAAGTGACCAAACAGGCCTATAAACAAGCCTGAACAAATTTTAGATCTTTGAAATCGTGCAGCATATTATCTTTTAACACAATTCCACAAACAAAGGGTAAGAGCTAATACTTTGGTTAAGTCAGTATAAGGGAGTATTTCTTAATCATGGACATATTCTTACACTAGATAGTAGTGATAATTGCACATTGTGTAAATTAAATTTTTTGTAGTGTATATTTGCAATGAATAATCTGTATGATATGTATGCATCAACATTCATTTTAATTCTTTTTTTATATTTATGAAAAAATCAGATATATAAGAATATTTTAATTTCAAGCAAACCCTCAATTCCCCAATCATGGTTTCACTCTGAGCTCATTAGTTGTTGAAACTTGAATTTTCCAGTATAATTTTTTAAAATATATGTGGCTAGAGTAGGGAGAGCATAGTTTCAAAATATTAAAGATTCATAAACAAGTAGAATTTTTTCAGACATGATGGTGTACTTAATAGTTCTACATATCTTAATATAACAAATGATATCAGTTAAATTTAAAAAGTCATCCTTTAAATAGATATTAAATTCACTTGAGTTAATTTAGAAATAATTATATATTTTTACAATTTTATCATAATTTTTTTATGTCACACTTAATAGGAGAATGAATGAGAGCACTTTTAGTATAAATTTTTACTCAGAATAATAAGACAGAAGTGTGATTCCAAGGGGCATTCTGCCTGGGGAAAAAAAGGAATAGTTGTAGGCAGAGGGGTCAAATAATTTTCAAAATGAAAAAATATATGTGAAAACAAATAATGTATTTTTGTCATTTAGAAGTCTTTGTTTGGATAGGTAATATGGTTTTTAAAAATGAGCTATATAAGATTAAGCTTAAGAACAAGTGTGATGACTTTTCAATTATTTAGGGACTTCAGAATAGAGAAAAATGTAGTGAACTCAACTACATATCACACAATCCAGAGCTTAAGTATTTTGAAAGCCTTTCTTTTTTCATTTCTAGGCATTCTCAAATTCACTCTTAATTATTTTTTAATAATCCATTCACTTGTTCATTTAGATGTTCTTTTAAAAATTTATTTAGTTTATTTTGTTCTTCTAATAGGCACCTCACATTAAATATATCTACAAAAATTACTAATTCCCAGTGATTTATTTATTTACTTATTTATTTAAGACAGAGTCTGACTCTGTTGCTCAGGCTAGAGTGCGGTGGCATAGTAGTTCACAGCAACCTCAAATTCTTGGGCTCAAGCATTCCTCTTTCCTCAGCCTCCCAAGTAGCTGGGACTTCAGGGGCCTGCCACAATACCTGGCTAGTTCCACTAGCTTTCGTAGAGATGAGAGTCTCATTCTATTCAGGCTGGTCTCAAATTCACGAGCTCAATCCACTCACCTCTACCTTCAAGAATGCTAGGATGGCAAGTGTGAGCCATCACGCCCAACCAGTTTCCCATATTTATGGCATGTTTCTCTCTTAGAATTGTCTTTATTGAAGAAATTGCAATTCAGTTTTTCCCATTGTTTTAGAAAAATAAATTGGTTATTCCTTAATCTATTTTTTTTCAGACCACAATTTTATTCTCACAACTACTCTTGTATCTACCTTCAAAAAAAATCTAAGTTGCAACGATTTCAGACATTATTTATCTTTCTTTTCTTCTTTCTTAAGTCAATTATAATCTCTCAACTAGGTTGTTACAACATTCTCCTAATTGGTTTTGTTTCGATTTTTGAACATCCATGGTCTTTAAAATAAATGCGGCAAGAGGTTTTTATTTATTAAGGCCTTGCAAAGGCTTCTCATTATAGTGAGTAGTAACCAAAAATCTAAGAGGCCATGTATTATCTGGCTCTCATTTGCCATCTTGGCCTCATTTCTTAATACCTTCTACATTGTTCCCTCCATTTCTGGTAAGGTTAATTTTGTGTTTACTTTAACAAAGTAGGAATAATTTATATAGTGTGTTATGCTTGGTGCTACCTTATTCTGGAACATACTTGACTTATATATTTACATGACTAATTCCTTGCATCCTTCGGTTTAATGTTTTCTGTTACACATTCCCTGATCATACCATTTAAAAGTGCCTACTGATTTATAACGATTCTCATGATTTACGACATTTCTCAGATGAGGTTTTTTTTATTAATTCATATATACATAGATCATGAATACATTTATGCCTTTGTAGGATTCAATGTGTTGATTATTTGTACAAATTGGAGTGCTTACATCTTACTAATTAACACAGCTTTCACCTCATTTACTTAATCACAGTGTTAAGACATTTGTGTTCTATACTTGATAGATTTGACTTCTACCCTTGCAACATGCTTCATAGGTGTGGTCCCACCATTAACCTTCCCTCTATAGAACCACCCCCTCCCTTCCCATCCCTCTCCCCTCCCCTCCTTCATCCTGGGCTATAGTTGTGATTCATCTCTCATATGAAAGTGTGAGTGATTATAAATTCATTTTATAGCAGTACTGAGTACATTAGATATTTTTTTCCATTCCTGAGATACTTTACTAGCAGATGACATTTTCTCAGTGGCATTTGGAGATGTCATGGTCTAAATGGTCTAACATGGTCTAAATTTTGCTCACTTATTTTCTTTTTCTACTAAAAGATGAGAACTATGACAATTAGAATTAATCCTTAATCTCCAATGCACTCACCCCAGAACCCTCCCTGTTTTCACATATAGTGAAATGATGAAATTGGGTTTATACATGAAGAACAAACAAAAAAAAAGAAAATGAAGGAAAACCTCATAAAATCAATCAGCTTCCATAGTAAACTTGTCTAGATGTGATACATTGTCTCTTTTTTTTTTATCATTCTTATTAGTATCTTTTTTCGAATTGTCTAAAATTATAAGTAAAGAGCATTCGATTTTTTTTGCATAAAAGTAGTTCTGAAAATAAATTAATTATAAAGGTTTTGAAAAATATTAACAGAAAATTTTTAACCTTACAAATACAAATGAATACAACTAATTTGGATGATTTATCTTATTTTTACAGTCTCATAATTCTATGGACACATATAATGTAGCACTGTTATGGTATTTTTGATGTAAAAGGGTAATAGTGTTTCCACCATGTCAAAATCAGGGCAATAGTAATAAAAAATATAAAATTATGCGGCCAGGACCTGTGGCTCAAAGGAGTAGGGCGCTGGCCCTATATACCTATATACCAGAGATGTGGGCTCAAGCCCAGTCTGGCCAAAAACTGCAAATACCAGTATTTGTTATGACTTTTTGGGTCTATGTTCCTGAAAGACATCTGTCTCTGTGTGTGTGGGGGGGGAAGGTGGGTGAGGGACTGATATTCCAGTGTGTGTGTGAGTGTGTGTGTGTATGGTTTATGTCACATTTTCTTTATCTATTCACCTGTTAATGGAGACATCTGTTGATATCACATTTGGGCTATTGTCAATAGTGCTGCAAAAACATGAGGGTTTGATGTCTTTTCACCGTATTTATGTCCTTTCTTTTGGATATATACCCAGCAGTGGAATTACTGTCTCATATGGCAGTTCCCGTGTAACCTTCATATTGTTCGCTACAGTGATTTTTACTAATTTGAATTCCATCCAACAGCATAAGAATGTTCCTCTTTTCTTCATTTACAACATAAGCTCTGGGTTTGTCCGATATGGCTGTTATTGTTTTCAGGGTCATTCCTGATACATATACTGATGAAAATTTTTTTCAAAAGGCAATGTTGAATTTTACTAAGTGAGTTTTTGGGATCTATTGAAAGAATAATATGGTGTTTGTGATGTACCATGTTTACTGATTTTCATACATTGTATTATCCTTGTATCCTGATATGAATCCCACTTACTTAATCAGGGTGAATGATCTTTTTAATGAGTTAATAAATTTTGTTTGCTAGTATTTTGATGAGAATTTTTGACTCTATGTTCATCAATGACATGTATCTGTTCTTTGCTTTGTGTGTGCATGTGTGTTTGTATGTGTGTGTGTGTGTGTGTGTCATTGCCTGGTTTTGGTGTTGGGTAACGTTAACCTTCTGGAATAAGTTTTGGATTGTTTCCTTCTCTTTGATTTTTTTTTTTGTATGAGTTTGGAAGAGACCAGCCACAGTGGCTCATTCTTGCATTCTTGTCATCCTAACACTCTGGGAGCCAGAAGCAGGAGCCCGCCTGAGAGAGAATGAGATGCCCCTATCCACTAAAAAAAGAAAAAAGAAAAAAAGCTGAGCATAGTGGCCGGCACCTGCACCTGTAGTCCCAGCTACCCAGGGAGCTGAGGTTGAGGCAGGAGGATCACTTGAACCACTTTGGTAGTTTGAGGTTGCTATGAGCTAGGGTAACTCCCATAGCTCTCTAGCCTGGGCAATAGAGTGAGACTCTATAAAAAAAAAAAAAATGAGTTTGGGTAGAATTGATGGTAGTTCTTTAAATACATGCCAGAATTTAGCATAAAGCCCTTAGGTTCTGAGATTTTTTTTGATGGGATCTTCTTTAGTACGGCTTTGATTGTTACTCATCATTGGTTTATTAAGGTTTTTGGCCTCTGCAGGTTTAGCCTTAGCAGGTTGTATGTGTCTGGCAATTTATCCACTTCCGTGTTTTCCAATTTGTTGGCCTATAATTGTTCATAATATTCTTTAATGGTTCTTTGTATTTCGAAGTCTCAGTTGTCAAGTCTCCTTATTACTTTCCGATGTTCTTCATTCATTTATTTATTTATTTTTTGAGACAGTCTCAAGCTGCTGCCCTGGGTAGAGTGCTGTTGCATGACAGCTCACAGCAACCTCAAACTCTTGGGCTTAAGCGATTCTCTTGCCTCAGTCTCCCAAATAGCTGGGACCACAGGCACCCACTACAATGCCCAGGTATTTTTTGGTTGCAGATGTCATTTTTGCTTAGCAGACCTGGGCTGGGTTTGAACCCGCTGCCCTAGGTGTATGTGACCACGCACTTGCTGACTGAGCTACGGGTGTCGCCCACATTCTGATGTTATTTATTTGCTTCTTCCCTCTTTTATCTTCAGTCAAACAAAAGGTTTGCTGATTTTTTATCTTTTCAAAAAGCCTACTTTTCATTTTATAGTTATTCTGCATTTTTTTAGTCTCAATTTCATTTATTTCTGCTCTGGTTTTCATTATTTCTTTTCTCCTACTCATGTTGTTTCCTTATTAGCAAAACTATTTGTAAAAATAAAGAAACAAAATCAACAATATATAGCAAATAAAAACAGAGCTTAGAAAACAAGGTAGTCAGTCTTCATTAATGGAAGATCTCCAGTGACTGAGTGAGGAACAAGTTAAGATGCAATTTTGTATATCCTTTAATAACACTAATATGATAAAAAATAGTCTATATGCTGCTAAATATGATCGCCATCAGATACGGTGGCTATTGTAATGTGGCTAGCATGGCTCTAGAAATATTTTTTCAAATTCATTTGATTTACTTAATTAATATTTAAACTTAAATAGCCTTATGTTTCTAGTGGCTATGTTATGTGTCTAATAGCTATTGTATTTAAAGTAGAGTACATTTCAAAACAACTGAGTACATTACAAATGTCTTACCACAAAAAATAAGTAAGTGAGGTGATGATTATATTAATTAGTTTGATTTTAGAATTCCATGTTGTATATCAAATCATCACATTGTAACCTAGGAATGTATGTAGTTATGATTCTATAAAAACTAAGTTTAAAAATAAATAAAGTAAAGCTTTTGTTAGCACATTGTTTAAAACTACTTCACAAAATAATAAAAATAATTTTGATATTGTATAGGCTAGTTATTCAATTGTTTGGGGACAGGGTGATCACAGAAGTACAACCAAATCTATTTCCAAATTTTAGTTATTTCACATAGGATAGCTGCAGTGAGAATTCACGTTATTTCTCCTCCAAAACACATATTCCTATTACCACAGTAATAAATATCTAAAGTTCTCAAATAGGCTTACATATTATTTTCTAGTGATTAGACAACAATACTTCTGCACTTTGGTTCACATAATTGGTTTGTAATTTTCAATGAAGTACATGAGTGGTAGATACTTTGATTCTCCATTACTTATATATTCCCTTCAATATTACGTTAAAATGTTCAGAGATTGGAAGAAAGTGGGTATACTACTTTAATAGATTTTCAGTTAAAATATAATAAATATTTTTTCCATATATTGCATGTAGTGCAATGCAAAAAGACAGCAAAAATGTCATGTCATACGATAAACACAAACTACATTCTCCTGAGTTCTGTGTGACATAAATGTGTATAATTAAAACATTTTTATACTCAAACATTTTTATAAACAAACATCTTTGGAGCACAGTATTGCAGTATTATATTTAGGAACCAATATATTCTTTCTGAGGAGTTCCTATATTTAAAAGTAATGTACGCAGTTATGATTTAAAGGGAAGTATTCAATAACCTATCATGGATTTGTCAATTCTTATGTATAAACAAGAATGAATTTCTTGGAAATAAGGTGTAAACGTCAGGGCCTTTCACTGCATGAGCCATCTGGGATCTATGGAGAATTTTGTATTTCTTTTATTAAACAGATTACACAGATTTTATAATCTCCAAAACCAGAAAGCCCTACTAAAGAAACTGAGGGATAATAAATAACACACTAATTTAAGAAATGAGAACAGTTTTAGGAAATATCCACTATCAGTTTTTATCATCACATTCAAGGAAGTAACATCAGAACATTGAATTTAAAGTAACAATCATACTAATTTTGTTTAATTATAGAGTTTGATCTCTAGAGGAAAACCCCTAAATATAAAAATGAGTTTGTTGCCCCTTTCCTTAAACATTTCTTGTGTTGTCGGGTTTTTTGGTTTCTGTTTTTGGTGAAAATTGTAGGCTAACATAAAATCACTCTGACACCTGTTAGTAAGAACACTATCAAGGTGAAAATGATTTTGTCATTTCTTCTTAGAAAATAATCAATACCTTACGACAAGTCTATATTTGTAGTTCTCTTGTTAAAATAAAATTCAGGTATAAACCAGTAATCATTAAAAATAAAGATATTACTGCTCGAAAATGAGACACTAGTGTTACCTAATTTAGAATACAAAATTTAACAATAGTAAATATTTCAATGATTTTATAAATATTGAATTCTTTTGCTGTTGAAATTTATATATATTTGCATATTAATTATTTGTTTTCACATATGAAAATGTATGTGTACCTGTACATTTATTTTATACAGAAAATCAGATCCATGTTTACTTTACATCATGTGTCGTGACAAAGAAAAAGAAAGCATAATCACTAGGAAGGTATAATAGAAGGAAGGTAAATGAAAGAGGAGCATAGCTCCTGTGAAAATTTTTACAAAGACTCATGCACATAATTGTAAAAGATATCTGTAGTTTATTTGAATGAAATCATCTAAGTGAGTGAAGCTCTTTTTATTTTTGAAATGTTCTGTAGCAGCAGCAGTTTACCATTAAACATTTTCAACTGAAGGAAGTAAATACACACTGGTCATTATGACTTTCAACTGGGAAGCATTTTAGTCTAATGTTTCTGGAACCAAGGAAATATTGTACATTTTGAGTCTTTCAACTATTGTACTGAAGAAAGCAGCTCACTCACAAAAGCATTTTTAATTTGACAGGGGATTACAAAAACATTGGGTGCTCTTTAAGTGTTGTCACAGCCATCTATTACATTAAGAACAAGTTGATTTTAATATTTGTCAAATTAAAACGCATTGTATCATGCTAACCTTGGGCATTCATTTGCATAATTGGCTCTCTGCTTGCTGTGTATTATGTGACACCCTCATTTGATTACTGTTCATTTTTCTGAAATTCTGAAGCAGCAACTAACACAACCTGCATATTAATATTTCATTTTCATCAGACCTTATTTTTATGCAGCTGAGTTGTGGCAAATGCTATCTTTTCATTACTAAGCTTGTTATAAGTCACTTGCTCTAGAGTGTTTAGAAAACAAAGTTCAATTCACATGTTTACCCTGTTCTATAATAGAACAATAAAATTGGATTCTAAAAGTTTAGTTTAAATGATCCTCCTATCAGATTGGCTTTGAGAAAATATCTGAAATTTGAGAAAGGAAAATGTAGTGTAGCCCCTATCTCAGACAAATTTTTATAATAATATAAAATTCTAGCGACTTACAATAGCAAACATCTAATTCTCTTTCTTAGATCTGCATGTTGGCTGAGGCTCTGCTGGGCTCAGCTGGGCTAAATGCCAGGCTTCAGGTTGTGAAGTAAACACTTGTAATTTTCTGTTGCCTGGCTATCCATTACGAGTATAAGGTGAACTGTCTTATACTAGAAGCGGGATTTGATCACAGTTGACACACAATTTCCAGTTTCAACCTCAACGCAGTCGATCCAGATGTCTGCATTCACATTAACTTCTGGTACCCTCCCTAGGGAACGTATGGATATAACTACTGGACTCACGACACTGGCCCCACCAGTTGTGTGGCCTGCAGATGTCTCTTCAGTCACAGTTAATCCCACAGGACTCAAGCGAGATTAACACTTACGCAACATACAGACTAGCCTGTGAAAGTCACAATCCATGTACACACACGTCCAGATTCCCCAGAGCCTTGTCGGGACAGTGCTAGAGTTTACAGCCTCTCTCCAGAAGGAGGCCTCGAGACCACATTACAGAGACCTGCTTCAGATCCGCCTCACCTCTGTGTCAGTCTATGGCTCAGGTGAGGAGGTGAGAAGATGAGCACCGTGATGGGTAACTCTTACGTGTCCTCTTAATGCGCCATGGAGTGTCTAAAGGAAACGCCATCTCTGTGTCTGCCTGCGAACACGTTTTGTTTGAATTTGTAAACATAGTAATGTAGACCACACTCCTCCATGTGAGTGGTATCAAATCATCCAATGCATTAAGAGCCTGAATAGAAATGAAAAGGAGAAGGAAGGATGAACTTGCCCTTTTGCTTACCACCTTCCTGCTTGAGAAGAACATAGTTCTTCTGCTGCCCTTAGACTCGGTTGTATGCTCCAGCTCCTCTGGTTCCGGGACTCGGTGCTTAGACTGAATCACACCACTGGCTTTCCTTTGTCTCCACCTTGCACATGACAGATCCTGGGACGTCTCAGACTTCACCATTATATGAGTCTGTTCCTCATAAGAATTCATTGCATGTGTGTTCTTTTGGTTCTGTTTTTCTACTGAACCCTGATAATACAGGCATGTTCTTCATATATTGGAGGTCAGCGGTGTAAGAAGATAATTTAAAACATCTCAAGCACATTTAAAATCTCTACTCAGAAGCTGATTAATTCATAACCACTAACATTAATTGATTAAAAGTTATGGTCAAAGATGAACATGAATAATCCACTATTCCAATTCTTCAAGAAAGATTCCAATTTGCTAGACTATATTCTTAATAGACTTTGGACACATTCTAATCCTGGCTCACTAAACAAATTAAACTTGTAAATGTTCAGTCTTAATGTTGATGCTTTACTTCTTTTCATAATCTGCAGAAGAGAAACAAGTAAAATTATTTTGTTTCCTGTCATGTCAATGCAAATAATTTACAAAAAACAAATAAAAATCTCACAAATTTTTAATGTTCTTTCACCTGATAAGTCTTTATATAGCTTTAATTCTAATGGTACTATGTAATTTTTCCAGATAGACAATTCTAGGTAAACATATTTTACAGAAATTTAACAATATTATTCCACTGCTTTTTTGACTCTATATTTTCTGAATATCCAAACAAGTTCCCTGAAATGCATTGCATCATTTTTCTCTGTTTTCTGTGAAATTCTACACATTATCTTTGCTTGTGAGCTATCCAACCATAATGTACTTTAGTGGTATTTTTGTTTATTTTTATCCCATCTTTATTTGCTGAGCTCTTTAATTTCCAAATTTATGTTAATTTATCTATTTCCACAATTTGCTAGACATGTGATGCATTCAGATTTGCTTTGTACTCACAGCAATACTGATAGGTAGAATTTGATTTGTTTCTCTTTTGCAGATTATGAAAAGAAGTAAAGTGTCAACATTAAGAGTAAACATTTACAAGTTTAATTTGTTTAGTGAGCCAGGATTAGAATGTGTTACTTAATCCAAAGTCTATTAGGAATGTAGCCACCTACCCCTCTCATTAAATCACTCTCTTGTATTTTATAGGCTCAATTGTCAAAAATTAAAACACATATAGGACAAAAAATATACATTTTTTCCTTCTATTTCTCTATTCAAAGCTGTAACTTTTACCTGCACATATATTTACCTGTCCTGGTTTATTTTTATGAAAACATCTTGTTAATTTAGGTCCAAGAGAGTTGATAGTGTTAAACCTCATTTCTGCTCTCAAATAATGTCCCTATAAATGTAGCATGGTATATAGATGGGAGAAGAGAAAATAACCCTGTAGCAAGCTGAAGTAGACGAAATGTAAAATAAAATGAGAATGTCTTACAATATTCAAAATGTCAAGATTGGCTGTAAATCTCTACGTCTTGTTAATTATCACTTTCCATGATCAGTACGGAAGGATTGTAATGCTTTATAAATGTGTGCAATTTACATATACCAAGAAAAACTTTCCTCTGTGAGAATGGCTCAGGAAATAATGTAGATAAGAAGCTGAAAGAGAAGAATCTGTACTTTTACAAAACAGCAAAAAAAAAAAAAAAGGTTTAGATGTTTATTATTGACTTTTCTCTTTATATATATATATATATATATATACCAGAAACTGTGCTGGGATACAGAATGTGTATGTTTGGGCATATTGACCACCTCAGTAAAGTCAACGAAATATTCACAGATAAACAAGCAACTGTTCTGGGATACAGAATATGAACAGTAGTTAACTGGTTAAAAGAGTATATGTCTAGAAATACAAGAAGTGAAGTATAGGTATGGTTATCCCAGGTTCCAAAGAATGGCAATACCAAAAGGAAATCTATGTGGCAAGAAGAACCATTGCAACTGACGTTAACGAAAAAGCCAGTGTGGCCTGACATGAGAAACTCAGAGACACATTGTGGATAATTCTCAATGTATAATAAATGCTGTGGCAATTCCAAAATGTGTCTGAAATTTATTTTTTATAGATCTTAGTCTAAGTTTGTACAATAAGAGGTAGTTAAAATTTCAATGGAAAGTATACAATCTTGAACTGAAAAAACAAACAAAAAAAAACAAATGCCAGGGTTTAGGTCAATTGGTGTTTCTGAAAAATGAGCAAAGTCAGAGAAATCAGTATTAACTTGTGTGTATTATCTCTGCTCTATCTCATTCCATTACTGCCCGATAATCACATATGTATGATCCAAGTATTACCCAGGTACGAGAAAGACCAAGGAAATGAACTGAAATTTAGTCCATTGTCTATTACGAAACAGTATACAGTGTGAACTTAGCCAAATTACCTTCTTAAAAACATAATGTTCTTCAGAGGAATTTGGCAGAATCCATTACTTTTACAATGTACCAAATCATTTATAATGCCAAAAGAACAAGAAGTTATGAATTATTGTCAAATCAAAGATCACCAGAGACCAAACGTAAAATAATCTATAATTTATGACAGTTAGAAAGGAGTTATACAGCAGTTTTTACTTCTATTCTCAGAATGTAGAAAAAAGGGGAAAAAAAGGATAAGAATCTTGGTAGAAAAATACTCTTAAAACAAACAAATGTTTCTTCTAGATGTAAAAAACTGTGGCATATAAAATAAAATATAATACAGATTTATGAAGAAAGTGATACTTGGAAAGGAAGGCGACATCAAGCTTGAAGAAGAATCAATAGAAATTATGTAATTTGAAAAGCAAAAGAAAAAAATTACTGGGAAAAATCAGTAACTGTGTAACAGTATCAAAATACAAACATATAATTGTAAGTAGAATGATGAGTGAGGGTTTCAGAAAGAAAATAGAGATATGATAGTTTCTTGCAGAAATAGATAAATTAACATAAATTTGGAAATCAAAGAGCTCAGCAAACAAAGATGGGATAAAAATAAACAAAAACATCATTAAAGCACTTTATGATCGGATAGCTCACAAGCAAAGACAAAGTGAACAACTTCACAGCAAACAGAGAGAAAAATGATGCAATGTATTTCAGGGAACTTGTTTGGATATTCAGAAAATATAGAGTCAACAAAGTAGTGGAATCATGTTAAATATCTGTAAAAAAATGTTTATCTAGAATTCTCTATCTGGCAAAATCATACAGTACTATAAGAATTAAAGCTATATAAAGACTTTTCAGGTGAAAGAACATTAAGTATTTGTGAGTTTTTGTTTGTTTTTTGTAAATTATTTGTGCTGACATGACATAAAACAAAAGATAAAAGGGTCTTCAAGAAAAAATAAGGGACGTTGTAAATCCTAATATGGAAGGGTAAGATATTTTTTAAAACTTTCTTATTTTTCCTACTGATTTTAAAAAAATGCACATGGGTTTAAGCCAAAGTTCTAACACTGTGTTTTAAGGTTCACATGTGTATAAATGCTACACCTATGATAGTGAAAATAATGACGCTCTGTAACAAGAGTTCTACATCTTAAAAGAAGTGGTAAAATATTAACTCAAAGTCAGTTCTCTGATATTCAGGGTAAATCCTGTAATTACTAAAGAAATGTTTTTTAAACTGCCTCGAAAATTCCTTATATTCAGGAAAAAATTTTCATGGGGTCCAAAAGTCATGTTAAATATGATTACAATTACTGAAATTATGGACAAACCTAAAAGGGGAAAGCAAAAATATATGATTGGGGGAATTATAGTATTTTCTAACAATACTAGTAATAGTTAAATATATGTAAATCCCTAATTAAACCACATCATCTTTTACAAAAAGATATGAAAAACTTAATCTGAAAATTAATTGGAAAAAAACACTATGAATGGAAGAATTTGTATGGTGTTTAACTTGATGAATTTCATAATTTTCAATTCTACAGCAGTACCCTAGAAGATAACTTACATGAGTTTAAATAATTCTTCTGCATGCTATATAATGTGTTAATTAATGAAATCTCTTCATTGGTTTAATATTGTGAAAGGGTGTTTAATTGTTTTTGTTCCTTTGTTTTTTTTGTTGTTTTTTTTTTTTTGAGACAGAGTCTGACTCTGTGCCCTGAGTAGACGTCATAGCTCCCAGTCAAACTCTTAGACTCAAGTGATCCTCTTGCCTCAGTCTCCCTTGCAGCTGGGACTACGGGTATCTGTCACCATACCTGGCTAGTTTTTTGTTTGTTTGTTTGTTAAGTAGAGACTGAATCTTGTTCTGGCTCAGGCTGATCTCCAACTCCTGAGCTCAAGGGAGCCTCCCACCTAAGCTTTCCAGAATGCTAGGATTATAGACCTTAACCGCTGCATCTGCCTTTTTTTGTTTTTCACTGTGGTTGATCCTATATGCTTAGCAATAAAAATAATTGATTCTATATTTTCCTATCATTGTTAGATAAATTTGTATGTTCTTGGACAGATTTTCTTGATTTTCTCTTTATATTCTCCATAACACTGCAGAAAAATGTTTTCTTCTGAAAGAGGCTTATCATTAAATATTTCATTGCTTAATATACCTAGTCCAGTTTTTCTCAACAGAATAACAAACAAGAGTTTGTCAAGCATCTGCCTAAGGGTGGATGATATTCTAGCAGGGTTTTATTCCAGATGGTTATACTAAGCCTTTTAATTCAGAATCTTTATTTTCTATCCCACTACAACTAAACCGTGTTTCTAATATTGGACAATTGACTCTGAGAGATCTTCAATTTAATGTCTACATCACAGATCATCATATCAATGTAATTTTCTACAATAAATTACCCTCCCTGTTTTTTTTATTTTTTTATTTTTTTTTCCTTTGAGCATCTGTTGCCTTGAAGGGGATTACATTAAACTTTAGTTTGGATTTTCAGTTCAAGTTTGCTGTATACAATTTGCACTGCTTTGAACAGCTGGCCATCATGTTTACTTTCCCATTTCCCTCACAGTTGAAATGATTTACCACCTGTGGATGCATCCTGCTTCTTCTGTGTTCATTTGTTAAGTTAATTAACTTTTATTCTTTCTGGCTTTTTTAATACTGGCTTAATAGTTAATTTAACTATACACTGCTAAAGGGTGTATATTGTTGTAGTGAAAACAACAGCGTTGGGAAGTCAGTAAGTTAAAAGTGTGAGTTTTTCAAAAAAGCAAACTAATTTCCCAAACTAACAAATATTGTATCAAAGCACAAATAAATTTATAAGCTATTTGATTTTTATCAATTATTAATAATTATTAATAATAATAATTTTATTTTAAATCATTATTTGGGGCCGGAAGACCACCTTCCATGTCTTCATAATTTCTTTTTCCCCATAAGATACCTAATTTAGTACCACTTATGATCAGAAGACCAATTGTATGTCCAGCATGCTCCCAGGTTTTGATAATTTTCTTGGTGATTCTATGTTCAAAATATAACGAAAAATATTTCCTTCAATTTCCCTTGCCACTTTGTTTCTCCATATCTCAGTTTGCAGAGTTATTCTTGCTTTTAAAACATATTAGTAGTTCTAAAATGGTAGATAAAGATGATTGACAAATAAACATTACTTTAAATTTTATTTTTCATTTCAGTAATTTCTCCTAAGTAATATGGTTATAAAAATTGTGCTTCATGATCAAAGTATCTCAGAGCAGCGAGTTGTGCTTTCGGTCACACTGCTGCAGCAGCATTAGGACCATCGTCTTCCTTGCCATCTTTTTTGTGCTATGTACGACCAGTTCTCTTGGCACCACCTCCATGTAGAGCTGTTCTGTCAGCAACCGGTTTCAAGCAGCCTCTGATTAGTTTTGTTCAGGTGTAACTGGACAACCTCTGGATCAAAGATTGCTGTGGACTTTTCAGTTATTTTTCCAGGATTTCGATGACTTTTGACAGATGGTACCTTTGAGAAATCACATGGCAATCACACAGGCCCACTTAAAACAAGTAAGAGGTTCAACACTGCAGGGCAACCACCACTGTTTATGGAACACAGCTTGCTGGCGAGGACTTTTTACTTTTACCAGTGAGAAGAAGATTTGAGAGGAAGGTTGGCGTGTTTTTTATCTTTAGATTTTAGAAATTGCCCCACGTATAAATGTTGACCTTTGAGCTTCTCGAAATTAACAGCAGGCCATATGCTTCTACCTCAGTGCTCTGATCAAACCCCCTCTGGCAAAAGTTTTGCAAGGTGGCAAACAGTAATTACTAAATGAAGACTCCCCATTTATGCACAATTTGTTTTTCACAGGTTTGCCTTACAACCCTTGCAATGTCCTCTTTCTGCCTATCAGGGGAGCTTTATGCTCAGGAATTTAGGGTGTGACTTTCAGTAATACATAGGCTACTTTAACACAAGGCTGAGTACCCTCTCACTTTACCTGCTGAGTTGAAGGAGACTACTGTGAAAAGTATTTTCATTCCTAAAACACTGTTGACCTATTTTTTTTCCCAGCATTTGTTTTCAACTCAGTGGTAAAACTCCAAGATTGTACTACTTGAAAAAGGATTCATGAATGTTTTTATCTTGAAATTTCATGGGGATAGGAGGTGCCTGTGGCTCAAGGATTAAGGGCACTGGACCCATATACTGGGGGTGGTAGGTTCAAGACTGGCCTCGGCCAAAACTGAAAAAAAAAAAAAAGGAATTTTATGGGAAACTTAAGAAGAACTGCCTTGAAGCTTAGGCCTCTCCTTATAAGTATAGCACGTGTCCTTTAATCTTTTTCACACAGAACCATAAAATAAAGTCTCTGTGAGTCAGTGAGCAAACTGCCCCATCAGCCTCAGCAGTGGTTACCTTGGTAATATGTTTTCATTGATTTTCAACGTCCCTCAGTCCACCCCTTTGGTTTCTGATTCTTACTATTAATAATCATTTTCCAAATCGCTGTTGTCCTAGGTTTTTGTTTGACTCAGGTTCAACTTTTAGGGAGAGTTAAGGTAAGGCACAGTTAATATCTTAGATATATGTTTATTTTATATGTTACATATATACTTTTTCTCATTTGATGATTGATGAATCCAATTGTCTTTCTAATAATAACAACAACAAAAAAGAGATTAGCTGATTATGCCTTCTAGAACGTGAGGGAAGGTAATCAAGCACTCTTTATTTTCTATTATAAAAATGGGACATGTGGCAGCATGTACCTGAATATCCAGTTCTATCATAGTTCAAAACTCATAAGGGAGAAAGTTTTTATGAACATAAAAAGAGAATAATCCCAAAATTGAAAATCTAGTAATGGTACAAACAAGAGGCAATATTATTTATTACATATATAAATGAAAAGCCTGCTTATGCAATACTTAAATCTTTTTCACACAAAACTTCTTTTGTTTACTGTCTGTGTGTGTACACAAAGGTTACAAAAATGCGTATACATTACAGAAGGTGTTATCCATGTATTCAATATTATGTATATCCTTTGAATTCCTCTAGTTATTGCAAAAGTCAAATGTGACTTATATTCATCTTTTGTTATCAGCACATATTAAGTATTATAATTTTAATGCATTTTTTCTTTTCTCAAAAGGTGTATAACTTTTTGGCATCCTCCGCATATACTACATATATGAATTTTGTATTCCAACTCCCACTTCTTTTTTCATTAGTGGAAAAAGTTCTTTAAAGTAGAGGCTAATCAGATTGTACAATGTATGAACCCAGGTTCTTACCAATAAGCATCCATTATGGGTAAAGTGTGGAGCTCTTAATTTATTCCACACAATATAAAGTAATACCATTACTTATGTCTGAACTCTAGGAGATAATGTTAAGAATAGGAGATTAAAACTGTGAAATTCAGGCCGGGTGCAGTGGCTCATGCCTGTACTGAGGTTGATGGATTGCTTAAGCTTATGAGTTCAAGACCAGCCTGAGCAAAAGCAAGACCCCCATCTTGCTACTAAAAATAGAAAAACTGAGGCAAGAGAATGGCGTGAGCCTGAGTTGGAGGTTGCTGTGAGCTATGATTCTATGGCACTCTACCCAGGGCAACAGCTTGAGACTGTCTCAAAACAAAGAAACAAAAAACTGTGAAATTCACAGACTTCTTCTGAAGGAAACACATACACACTCAATCATAATGTTTAAGCACATATTTTTTCTTCTATTTCTTTGTCACATCTTCAGTATTCTACACATTTCTGCCATTCAATTGTTCAGAATGGATAAACATTCATGGGAAACTTTTGCAATCTCACCCACCAAAGCAGATGTCTACCTTCAAGGCAGGGTCCTCTTTCCCAGCATTTCATCACCTTGCTCCGTGGTGGTTTTCAAATTTTGATCAATCTGCAAAATAGATGAGAAATAGGAAGACTTCCATTTCTTTTTCACTGACTCGTTCTTCCTCTTGTATTGAATATAGACCTTCTCTTCGAAAAATGGCCCAAGTAAGAAGAGGTATGAAAACTGAATCGGAATTTTAAAGCAGCTAATGGTATCCCGTTAACATTGCTGAAATCTATAGGAATAAAAGTTGTTTTGACTAAAATGTCAATATACAAGCAAGGGAACTAGAAGATTCTAAAGTTGGCAGGGATAAAAAAGAATTTAAATTTTTACAATGGAAACTCCAATAGATAATGCATTGAAAAAATCACACTTTAGGAATTAAGTACTAGTACACTCGTAATCACAAAGGGGTTGAGATACACAAAATCAAGAAGCATAAAATCTGTGTGGAAGGAAATAGATGAATGTCTCTCAGAAACACAAGTTGGCCAAGAAAGTTGAAGCTTTCCTTGGTGAATCAGAAAGGATGCTGTTGACTCCATTTCTGGAGTGAAATAATGGGCTGTAACATAGTCTGTCTCAAAACTTTCAAAGTGCTCTATGTATGATATATGAAATAACTTGCATTTTTCTTCTGTAAGTAAATAATGTTAAGACCAAAACATCTATGGACATTAACTTGTCTAACCTCATAATTTGCATAGAAAATGTACTCAAGTTTCATACCTTGCTTAATTTCATATGCTTACTTACTGAAGTGAGTGTACCGTACATATTCTCTGATTTAATATTAAAGAGACCTATTATAAAACAACATGAACTAGTGGTGTAATACAAAGGAAAAATGAAATTAATGTCATGGTTAATGACTATTCAATAATAATATTAATAAAATGACAACTGTACCTTTTCCCCGAGGGCAATTAGTGGGATCACACCTACGGTGCATCTTAGCAGGGTACTGGTGAAACTTATTAAATGTAGAGTATCAATG
>CAUYON010059762.1:0-34753 GCA_963573935.1 Arctocebus calabarensis | reverse complement strand
TCTTTAGAGGACAATTTAAACCATTCACATTAATTGAAAATAATGATAAATCTTTAGAAAGTACAATGGACATTTTTAATCTTTTCATCACTGTGGAAGTTGGAATTTGATTAAAAGTTTCTGGGTGAGTTTACTTTTGTGGTGCAGGGTTACACTGGTCATTATGGAGGATAGGTCTGAGAATATCCTGGAAAGCTGGTTTAGTTATAGCAAATTTCTTCAACATGTGGATGTCATTAAAGTATTTATTTTCTCCATCATAAATGTGACTCAGTTTAACTGGGTACAGGATCCTGGGTTGAAAGTTCTTTTGTTTTAGGAGATTAAAAGTCGATGACCATTCTTTTCTAGCTTGAAAGGTTTGATCAGAGAGATCTGCAGTTATTCCAATATTCTTCCCCATGTAGATAATGGATTTATTATGTCTGGCTGCTTTCAGAATTTTCTCCTTCATATTAACTTTGGTGAAGTTAATTATGATGTGCCTGGGGGATGTCTTGTTCTGGTTGAGTCGTGGTGGGGTTCTGAAACTATCTACTGTCTGAATTTCAGAATCTCTTGGCATGTCTGGAAAATTCTCTTTCATAATCTCATAAAGAAGAGACTCTGTGCCTTGTGACCCCACTTCATCATTTTCAGGTATCCCAATAAGGAGAATATTGGTTTTCTGTGAGTTATCCCAGAGCTGTCTAAGAAAATGATCTGTTTTTGCCTTCCATTTCTATTCCTCTTTGGAAGTTTGGGAGCATTTGAAAGCTTTGTCTTCAATGTCAGAAATCCTTTCTTCTGCTAGTTTCATTCTGTTACTGAGGGATCATACTGTATTTCTCAGATTTTTGTGGGCTGCAAGGTCTTGTCTCAATATGTCAAAACCTTTGGTCATTTTGTCTTTGAATTGTTTGAATTCTTGGTTGAATTCTTGAGATATCTTTTGGATTACTGCTTGAAATTCTAGTTCCATCTTCCTCCATTCTGTTGATCTTATTTGCTACCCAGATTCTAATTTCTATTTCTGACATCTCAGCCATTTGTTTATGCATGGGATCTTGTGCTGTGTCTGCCTTATCGTTCCTTGGGGGAGTTGATCTACTCTGATTATTCATATTCCCAGAGTTTTTCCATTGATTCTGCCTCATGATTGTTTTTCACTGTTGTCTCTGGCCGTCTTCAGGGTTGGAGAGGTGTCTCTACAATATTGGACCCCATGGGAATCACTCTATTGTTGCTGGATATTTATAGAAAGTGACCTTGTGTAGCTCCTCTGGGGTTTCCCCAGCTAGGAGGTTTTGGCTGTGAGAGCAACTCTGGAGTGGAGGGTGGTACACATGAATACAGCAGGAAGGTTGGGGAAGGTGCAATTGGTTCTGGGACTGCCTGGCACCCAGTGACTTTTCCAAAGAGAGCCTGTGGCTCCAGCAATCTTTGGCCAGGCAGAGGGCTCCACATAGAGGTAGGAAGGGTGCCGGAGGGAGAGTACAAGGTCACGTGGTTCCTGAGACCCTGGCCAAATAGGCAGGTCTGGTATGGAGGGAAGGACAGAGAGGGGGGATGGAGAGCACAGGTTGCAAGGCTCCCAGAGCCTCTGGCAAGGGTGGCACTGCCCGGAAGGGCTTGGGTGCTCAGGGTGCACGGCCCGCATGGAGGGGTCGTACTCTTGGTCTCTGGCGGAGAGCGGCAGGGCCTGCTGGGGGGTCATGTGCAATCAGCTGATTCTCTGGTGTCTGTCTGTGTTGCCTGTGCGGTTTCCAGGCCATCTAGAAGGTGGCGTGCATTTGACAGAGATTCTGGTGGTGGGTGGTACTGCCTCCTCATGCAGCCCGGACCACTGGGGATAGGCTCCACACTTCTCAGAGTCTCTGGTGCTGGGCAGTGCCAACTACTGGGGCTGCCGGCTTGCTGTGGGCTGGTGTACACTCAGGGGAGTCTCTGGCAGCGGGTGTTCCCACCTACCTGGACAGTCTGAAGGGGCAATGGGCTTTTTAAAAAAATGTTTCTTAGCCAATTTGATTGTCTTCCTCAGAGAAGATTCTGTTCATGTCTCTTGTCCATTTATTGATTAAAGTTTCTTTTCCCCAGTACATGCTTTTGTGTAGTTTATCAAAGATCAGGTGGCTGGAATAGTCTGGTTTCATATCTTTGTATTTTATTCTATTCTATATGTCTATGTCTACATTTTTGTGCCAATACCATGCTGTTTTGGTTATTGTAGACTTGTGATATAACCTAAAGTCTAGTAGAGTGATGCCTCAGGCTTTATTTTTATTACTAAGAATTGTCATGGGTATAGAAGGTGTTTTCTGGTTTCATGCAAAACAAAGAACTATTTTTTTCCAGTTCTTCAAAGTATGATGTTGGTATTTTAATAGGGATTGCATTGAATCTGTAGATTTCTTTGGGTAGTGTAGACATTTTAATAATGTTGATTCTTCCCAGCCAAGCTGAGAAGCTAATCCATGATATAATTCCTTTCATAGTAGCTTCAAATAAAATGAAATACCTAGGAATATACATAAAGAAAGAGGTGAAGGACCTTTACAAAGAAATTTATGAAACTAAGAAAAAAATAGCAAAATACATCAACAAATAAAAGAACAACACATTATTTATGGTGCATCTCACCAATAATCTGGGAAAAAGATAATTTGAAAATGTGCCTTTAGAAGACAACCATTCTACAGTCTTGAACCATAACTATGTTCTAGCTAAATGAATATACCAATACTCATGCTAAACACCAGAGAGTAAATTATACACACATATGTGCACTTACTTTTCAAACACATCTTTATTTTAAAACATGTCTCTATTGAATGTGTCCATACACTCAAATATTCACACATATTTCCAATAACACTGCTTGTAAATTCCTTAACCACCAATATTAGAGAGCTGAGGGCATGGAATTCTTCTTAACAATATACATTTCCCAAATAGTTACAAGACTGGAGATGGTGATATCCTCTGGGCCCATGTGAAGGGAATTAGTTGTGTGTGATTAATTCTGTTAGTGACTTTGCATTCACAGAAGAGTTAATAGGCTGTTGGAGAGTCCAGTGGGCTTGACTTGTTTCTTTTCCATTTTATTGCTGTCCCATTTCTCTGTCATTCCCTGAAGGTCAATGAGCCTTTGTTCTCCTAATCTCTACACAATCTCTTTTCTAGCCTCATCGAGCCTTTGCTTGAAAACCAGAGCTCACAGTTTTCTACATGAGTGTATGTTCCCATGTGAAAATATTTAATATCAAGAAAGCCTTTCCTAAAATGTACTAAATCTGACCTTATGCTCTGAACTCCCTTCCACCAACAGATCCCAATTTTGAGTTTGGGGCTGTACCCAAGCCTGCTCAGCAGTTGGCTTCTTCCCTTTGTATTTCTTTATCTACTTGGAATGAGTTTTCTCTTCTCTGAGCTTCATTCTTGCGATACTTTACAAGAGGAATGTGTTTCCACGCAATTCAGGTGAATACAAAAAACGTAAAGTCAACATCTTTTCTTACAGCTGAATAGCACTCATATATATATATATATTTTATTTTATATATATAAATAAAATAGCTTGTTAACCTTCAACTATTTTTCACATTTCTTTAACCTCTCAAATAATGCTCCTCTAAAAGTTTAGTCCTCCAAAGGGCAAGTAATATTCTGCCCATTTACTATTTTGGGAATATTCAGAGGGTTCCTGAGGAAGTAGTAAATGCTGAGGCATACAGGAAGGGGGAAAGTATGCAGGTACAAGGATAACTTGTAGAATAGTGCAGAACTATGGGGGTTTGCAGCATCTCAAGAAAGTCAGCATGGCTGGCATGTGCATTGTGTCCTCTTAATGAGTGATATGGTTTTCTTTCAGGTTGTCCAGAGCTTTCCAGAGATTCCAAACAGCTATCACATGATAAGACTCATGTTTTAAGAAATCTTTCTTAACTTTAGTGTTGTAGAAGGTTTGGAAGTAATAAAATTAGTACAGGAAAACCAATCATAAATTTGTCCAGATGAAAGTGATAGGATAAAAACACAGATGAATCCTACAAATAATTTTAAAATACCAACAAGAGTTGATGAATAATTAGAGGCTATTTCTGAATATACACTTTTAAAAACATAGCCTAGACCTCTTCTAATCCTTGGGAAGACACAGCTCTTTTTCCCAGAGTGAGTCATATGCAGATTCACTTCATTGCTCCATTCAAAGTTACACATTAAGTCAAGTTTATCTTGAGGTGTTCCTGATCTGAGTCTGTCTACACATATTGTATATTCACCATGTCTCTCTCTCTGCCCTCTCTTTGCAGATCACAGCTATCAAGGGACCAATCTTTGCTTTAACTTGCATCATAAGAAAAGAAAGACAGCATGGTTAGTCGAAAGAAGATCTACTCTACAGAAAGACAATCCTGGACTCATGGTCTAGCTCTACCACAAACTAGTTATAAAACTTGAAAAAAATTTACCCTTCTGACCCTTAATTTCTTCATCTGCAAAAATGTTCACAAAGTATTGGTGTGATGCATATAAAACATACACAATGTCTGGTATATATTATGTGGTCAAATATACAAGGTAAAAATATTCACTCTAAGACTTAGCTTTATCATTTGTAAAAGATTTAAAAGAACAATGCTTAACCAAAAGTCTGATGTCCTTCCAGATATGAGGGGAAGAAATCAGTGTTTGAAGGGGCCTGCATCAAATCACAAATTTATAAATTAAAAGTATTCATCAACGAAGTGTCCCTACCAGATCTATACCCAGGGTAACAAGGTCAGGAATATGTGTTTCAGTGGTTGACATCTCATGGACACAGAATAGGAAAAGAAAATCCATGAGCATTTTGAGCCTCAAGAACTTAGGAGTTGAAGGGAGTTATATACCATATCTGTAGAAAGTGCTATAGGCCTACAGTCTTGGTTTTGATCCGTAGTCTTGACTGTAGCGATTGGGGTGAGGAAGAGTATGTTTGTTCCAATGACAGACTAACTTTCAAGTTGACCCCTCCATGAGTACACCATTAACAAGTCAAGAGACATGGCATAGGCCCTAAATGAATGGCAGTTGGTTCAGTTAGGATTATTTAAAACATAAATCTTGGTTTGGAAAAGTGGAGCAGACAGGTTAGATTGAATGCCTTGAATCCAGTGTTCCCCTGGACTCTTTGTATATTGCTACTTTCCAGTCTCCAGTGCCTGCTAAAGAGGGAGACTTTTATCTTTAAGTGAGGAAATATATTTGATGTAAAGAGTAACTGCATTCCATTCAGCCCAAGAGAATCCCCTGTGCGTGGTCTTGGTGCTGGCTCAGTAGGCTCATTTGTGCATCTACGATCACCTGGTCTTTTGTTCTCTGTTGGAAGAAACTCCGAATGAGGTAGGGCTTTTTGAGTTCTCAATTGCATCATATTAGCAGGCTGTCAGGATCTCACCTCCTTCCCTGCAAAGCAGGTACTATTATAGAATCAGCCACCCATACAAAACATTTCAAGGACTGTTGCTATCCTCAGCAAAATTTGATTTCTCTTACACTTTCATATAAAGGGAAGACCCCTCCCTGGGTCCTCACATCTCAATTGAGAGTTTGGGTAGTTAAAAAACAACTGACTTGTGTCTCTACACCACTGTGACCCTATGTGCTAAGGAAGAGAACACAAGAGACTTTAGCAGTCTGTGATCAAGTGGATACAGGAGATGTTTAGCACATGCAAATATGAATGAAAGACTATAAGCTGGGTGAGCCCCTTGGTCTCTACCTGTTGGAAATCTAGTGGACCCCTACCTAGTTTAGCGGTCAGCAGAGGAAAGGGCACTGGAGGAATCACAAAACTTACACCAACTTAGTGCATAAAAGTAGAAGCCTGCAAAGGAATACACTGTTTCATATGCCTGGTGGCAACATGAGAACAATGCAACACCTGTCCTGTTTCCTGGAGTTTTATTGGGTATATAACAGAGTATATGTATAAGGATCCACAGCAGACAGTAGTCAGCAATCAAGGGGAGAATGAAAGGGGAGATAACAGTCTCCAAGAAGTTTGCATAAATGGAGAGCAGGGACAAAGGGTGGTGGAACATCTAGGGAGGCAAGATTATTGTGCAACCAGAAGAGGAGGGAGAAGCAAGTCTTATCTCCTCAGACAGACATCTCAGCTTCTCTAACCCAAGCTACTAATTCAAGACATCTCAGACATCTCAGCTTCTCTAGCCTAAGCTGATGGTCTCAGCTTCCTTACACTGCAATTTCCGCATGAAGGGATAGTCATGCAGACATTCTTCTGACTGGCTTTTAACTCTGAAGTAGAAGGACCATGAGAAATTCAGCCTGTCTGCCTCCCACATCTATCTAAGATTCAGCTCTGACACCAGCACACAAGGACTCCTTTTGGAAGTGACTCATGCCCAGTCAGCCTATCTGATTAACTTCAAATGCTAAGGTTTACAAACATATCCACTGTGTCTTGGTTATTTACAAAGGTGAGGCCAGTCTTGAGAAAACAAACTTCACAATTTAGAAACATGTGAATCAGGACTTCATTTTACTTTATCTGAAATATGGCTCATTTAAATCTCAAGATGCATCTCCCAGTGGCTTATTAACCACATGTGCCCATTACATCCAAGTCTTCATAATTACATTTATTGATTCATCCAGCTAGTGAATACTTTCCAAGTAGTTGTTAAAATCCAGGTTTATATATTTTGGTTGCTATGAAGGATTGCCAGGAAACTATGATAATATAGTTGACTCTTAGAACACAAATGTTTGAAGCAAGGGGACTTTTCTACTTCTTTCTGAATTTCTGATCTGCACTGTATAGATACTAAGTAAATGATTTTAGAAGAATGAGAAAATGAATAAATGGAAGAATGATCCTGACCTCTAAAGGAATACAGAAAAAAAAATGCATTGTTTTGTTTCAAACAAACAGATAATTATTCAGTGGGCCTTGAGGAATAGGATAAACAGTTTCTATAAAAGTCTGTGTTTTGAAGAATAAAAGGATTTGCTAATGCAGAATATGAATCTGTTCTCTGCATAATTCTCTAATAAAGAAGTTTCAGCATACAAACGAAATATGGGCCTGTGTCTCTGGAATTGGCCATATAATTTCAAAAGCCATTTAAATAACATTAAGAAGGCCAGTAAAATAAATGAATATTGAATTCTATAAATTTATAACAGTGAACAAAGATGGAAAATTTTCTTGTTCATCTGAATACCCAATGTTATTAAGCCAAGTATTATATAGGTAAATGCAGACAAGTTTGGATTACTGGACATCTATATTCAGAGATCTTGGGAACTTTTCAGTCCTTGCAATACCTGAAAGATATTTACGAACACTTAGAAAACTATACAATATGTACACTTTGTAATAAAAGTTTTAACCAACAATATAATAAAATGCTCAATGACATCACCACTTTCAACTGAATGGAATGCTTGAAAGTCACAGAATGAACCAGATGTTTATTGAGCACACACTAGGTAGACAGGCCTCTCTCTTCAGTCATATAATCATCAATGAGATCCTAAAAATGCTAATATTTAATACTTCAGTTGGTGAGAGAAGTCCCAGTCATCTGCAACATTGTTTGACACTAAAAATTTTTAAAGACTGTATCATACCATAATGGTAACTACAGATATTGCCTTCTAAAAATATGATAATACAAAACAAAATGATTTGGGGGGACAGATATGCACCATCATTGCCCTTGCCAACTTGACCTTGAATTTTACAGCTGATCTGTTCACAGCTCCTGGGGCTGGCTCCTAATGAACAGGGACTTGGCCCCTTTGATCCTTCCAGTAATACTACATATTTTCTACTCTGCTCCACTATTGTTTGCTTCTTATCTTCTGGCTACCTCCTACCTCCTGGGTTTTGGCTCCATAATACTCTTATAAATGGTACGTAGGTTCAAGAACTCTTGTTTTTACCATTGATCTTCCTCAGATGTAGTTCTACTACTTGATCCAGATCCCAGGTCTCTACTGTAGATAAGCCTTATAGCTGAGATACCATGTAGCTTCTTTCCAAGTCCTGTCTTTGGGGTATATACAGGGATATTTAATTTTATTATGCTGAAAACCCCATCTTAAGTTTTATGTATCATATTTCTGCTATAATTCAAACTTGTATTTTTTTTTTCTGACAGTAAAATGGCATGACTCCTGAGAGAGAATATGAGACTAGATTTCTAAGATTCAGAAGGAGTTCCATTTTGGCACCTACTTGAAACAACCAAACATTTCACTGGCATCTGGGAGTGAAGCCAACAAACACATGTGGTCAGTTTCTCTATGAGTAAAACGAGGGGATTTTGGTTAGAGTGTTTCTCGTTCTATAGTACAGTTTTGATTTTCAGAGGCACTTTAACTCCGATTTCTAGAGAACATAGAACTATACTGATTTGGATTTCAAGATAAACTCAATATTTTCAGCAATACAATTTTAAAAAGGAACCTATAAATTACCCATGGTTATCCTCTTTTTTTACAGATGTGAAAAAAGAGGTCCACAGGGGAATGACTTACTCAAATTCATAATTCAGTTGTGTGCAGAACCGAACCTGGTCTTGGGAGTCGACACTTTATTCCATCAATTTTCCATTGTCCCAGGGAAGACAGCCTGGAAGAGTATTTCTATTATCAAGTGCTTCTAATTTTTCACAGAAATCTGGCACATTCACACCTACTAAATGTAGGCTTTTGATTTAAAAACTTGGCTGTTATAGAAGCCATTGAGATTGGCCAACTAGATCCATTAACTCATGTCTATCTTCAGACTACCCAGGTTTGAACCTGAGCCTGAAGTGTTCATCTTTGTTCTCGTTACCCTGTGACCATGTAGCCCCTGTAGGAAAAATATTCTTAAACCACCAGAAGGGTGTAGTGAATTTAGCTTTCTAAATCTGCTTTTCTTCATATGTACCTTTTAACTGAAGTATCATATTCAATATGTCAAACCTGGGAAATATTGTATTTTGTGTACCATCATTTAGCATTTTGGAATTCAGAGATGCCTTCTAAAAATGTTTAAAGAAATCCTGGAAAACACCTAACATTCTTTAGGCAATACTGATGGCTTTCATCAAAGAATGCTTCATGTATGTTGAAGGAATGTCTTCAAACTTATTATACCAGTCTCTCCTGAACTTTCAAGTGATTATAATTTGAATCCATTTATTATGAAAATGTGAAGTGATAACACATTTCTTAAGACCATTCTAAGGAATTGTGATGAAGGGGAACTTCGAATGTTTCAAGGAATGTTCATTTTCACTTGGAATCATAAAAGCTTTAGCCATAGCCATTTTTTTCAGTTCCATTCCTTTCTTTCTATCTACCATTTCTAAATTTAAAACCCTGGAATAAGTACAATTTCACCAGTCATAACTGGTACCCAGTGTCAGCAGCTCATATAAAATCTAGAAAAATATGGTCAGGATTAAAGAACTCTGTAAAACTGTGAATTAAGGCTGTAGCATGTAAATGCAATTCCTTTTACTGAGTATGTAATTTATTAGGAAAGCTCTTTATTTGTAGGAAATCTGCTTGACACCTTATTCTTGACAACTACTTACTTTTATTTCTTTTTTTGCCAGAATGAAAATGTGGATAAAATGCTTCCCAGCATGGAAATCCATTAATTTATCAATACTGTAAATAGCTTTACAACTGTGCTTCATTCACACACTCCTCTATCCCAAGCCCACTGATTTTTCTTGATCTTTCTTCCTAGATCCTAATGTAAGTCATTTTCCTACAACGCATCTCAGACGGCTTCTTATCTATCCTTATTCCACCCACCCTGACCCCTACCTCCTGTGCACTACCATGCTCATTGCTGAGTTCACTGCTGCAAGTCAGCAGAATTTGGCTTTTGGGCTTTCACTGCTGTTCAGTTCCACTTCTCTACTAGTTTTGTGAGCCATGTCTGACTTTGTAGGGAGAAGGACCTAGTCTTTTTCCATGGTTATTCTCTCAAGAAAATAACCCAAATTACTCACAATTTTGGGCAGCTTTTCAAGTAGAGGGAGCCCTTCATTTTCAGACTCCTATTCTCAGAATACAGTGGAAAGGCATCAATGTCACCAGCTTTCACTTGGCCAGATTGCCTTACCCCACCCCAGGCCTCCCAGGCAGACATTGTCCTTGGGTTTCTGAGCTTCCCGATTCTTGGCCAATGCCTGTGGCCGTGTGCTGAGAGGGGTTCTGTGATGAGCAGGACTAGGGGTGGAGCTCGGCTTCAGTTCTTCTAAGGTTGTCATTCTTTCCCAGTCTTCAAAGCTGCATTTAGTTTCTGAAAGGGAAAGCCCTGATTCACCTTCTCAAAGTCCATCTCTGAGAAAATATGTCATCCTGCCTTCTCTGGGGTTCTTTCTGTTCTGGGAAAGGGTAGGAAAAGGCTCGCTCATTCGTTTAGGAGATATAAGTACCACTGAAGATGATACAAGAGAAGGAGTAGGGGATAACCATTATGTGACCATTGATCACTGAAGGGCAAGGTGAGCAGAGAAAGAAGCATCGCCTTAAACAGATCTAGCTTTGTTCAGGTGCAAAGATTGCCAAGGAAGATTAACGGAGCTTTATAACTCACTCTCCTTTTTAACTACAAATACATTTTCTTATTGTTCTGTCCCAAATACAGGTTCACTTGGGTTCTAACAAAGGATTTTCCTCATTTATCTGTTATCAGTATTTAGGAAGAATGATGAAAGTACAAGTACAAATACAAATCCTTTACACACAGGTTACAGGACAGAGGGTCGCCAAGATGCTGCCTTTAGTTTTTTAACTTATTCACACCTGCCATTACTTAGGTAGCCAAGGGGCTGGCACAGGCCAATAATAACCCATCCTGGGATTGTGGAGAAGGGTTTACACGTATAGGGTAGGTGTTGGGGGAGATGGGAGAGATGATGTGTTTGTAAACTCAGAAATTTATTTAAAACTTTGCGCCCAGGTTATTGTGTTCCAGAGCAAAACTTAGATTGTCAGTTCTTCATTTATTTGTGGAGTTTTCATGTTGAAAAAGCAATCAAAGCTTAAGTGCTTAAAAGGTCTATGTTTAAAACTTAAATTTTCATCAGTTGTCCTATATTCTAATAACAGATCAATCAGGCTTAATGCAGAGTTTTAAAAATTCCTTGTCTTTTCTTTTTCTTACAGTAGCAATATATTACACAATAAGCAGAAGACTCTAGGACCAGCTTATTTCAAGTAAATCCTCATTATATTCTTGACAGAAGTATAAATAGTACAGTCTGTTATAACATATGAAAGCCACATTTATTGATATCATTTTTGGAGAGAGAAAGAAGTATGGCCTAACATAGAGCACTGTGATGTGTTAGGGTAGCAGCAACTCCTGTGTCTGTTTGAATCATGTTAGGAAAGAAGTCTGTGGTTTCTAACCGTGCCCACCAAAGCATCTTCTCTGGGAAGAAGATAATTTCAAAATAAGGAAATGTGATTCCTTTGCATGTCTTATATTTTTGCTTATTCTCTTTCATTTTAGAAACATAAGAGGTGCTTTTGTTTTAATCTCAGATGAAAGAGGATGAAGTTTTGGTGGACTTGTACACGTCCCCAAAGATCCAAATATGTTCAAATATATACATTGTTATGGTTTCAGATCAGTTTGCCGGGAATAGCTATGAAGTCTAGAAAGGCTGAAATGCCTAGCTCAGAGTCTCAAAAGAGCAGACAGAGAAATACAGGTGACAAAGAGGGAAAGGAGAAAGGAGGATGCAAGGCATTTGGAGGAGAAAGTTGAGGAAGGAGGAAAAGGATGGACAGGAGGCAATCACATGCTAAATCCGTACACAGAGGGCCGTAGGCAGAATGACAGAAACCTGGCAGGTGCAATATGGTCATTCAGAAGCTACTGTTTGGACTAACACAGAGCACTCTACTCTTAAGAGTGTTCCTATTCTTAATCGTGCTCTATGCCAGGTGACATGTCTAGGAAAAATATAGGGCCTATTTAAGAACATGGTGAACACACTTCCATCCTTAGGCATTTAGCAAGCCATAGTGATTCAGTGCAAATCAAGTGGACAGCAATGGTTAAAACCACCTGACTCTACTTTTTCCTTCAAATTAAGTACCAAGAATCCCAACAGTAAGGCCATGTTTAAATATAATGCTTCAGGATGAAGAAAGCTGCAGTGGTTGTTTTTTTAATTCATATTAACATCATTTACTAATTATTCTTCTAAACAAAATATACCCAATGAGTCCAGTGGTTGACCACACTCAAAGGTGACAGCATTCTAATTAAGTAGAAACATGCATTAATTACTGACATATCAGTCATAAAAATAGTCACCCATAAACCTTGCTAATACATCTGCCTTCACACTTAAGTAAATTGCCTTCTATGGAAAAATACTCAACATCACTAATCATCAGAGAAATGCAAATTAAAACCGCAAAGAGGTATCATCTTACACCAGTCAGTATGGCTATTCTTAAAAAGACAAGAAAGAAAACAAAACAGATGTTGGCAAGGATATGGAGAAAAGGGAACTCTTATACACTGTTAGTAGGAATGTAAACTAGCCCGTCCTCTATGGAAAACAGTGTGGAAATTTCTCAAAGTACTAAAAGTAGAATTACCATTCTTTCCAGCAATCGCACCACTGTGCATCTACCCATGGGAAAAGAGATCACTATATACTATCAAAAAGATGCCTGCTCTCCTGCTTATCAAAGCACTACTCACAATAACAGAGTTATGGAACCAACCTAAGCATCCATTGACAGATGATGGGATAAAGAAAATGTGGCATGTATACACAGGGGAATCTTAGCCATACAGAAGAACGAAATCATGTCTTTTGGAACAACGTGGATGGAACTGGAAGTCATTGTCTTAAGTGAAATAACGTAGACACAGAAAGACAAATATCACATGTCCTTGTAAATGAGGGTTAAATCATCTGTGGGCGTGGACATAGAGTGTGGAATGATGAACAGTGGCGATTCAGAAGGGGGTGATGGGGTGGATGATGAGACATTGCTTAATGGGTACAATGTATATTATTTAGGTCACTTATATTCTAAAAGCCCTGACTACCAGTGCGCCATCTATGCATGTAACAAAATTACATTTGTACCCCATACTTTTATTCCTGCCTTGATCTCAGTAGTATAAATGTACTCCTCACCCCACTCCCCACCAAAGAACTTGCTTCTAAGTAATAAAATAATAACTACTCTTTCTAAAGGATTTCCAGAAAATTCTCTTATCACAGTAGCCATGTATAACACACCCTGTGAGTCTGAAAACTTGTGAATGTGAGCCTTTTATTTTTGGTGCTGTCACCAGCTTTACAGTGGACAAGGACCCAGGCTTTTCTGGGAATGAGTCAGAGACCACTGGCTATCCCTAATTTCCTGGAGGAACCTGTATTTCTGCTAGTGCTCGGTAAAGGGCATGAAGGATTATGAGAAAGGCCAGCAAGAGGGCTCACTCTTCTTTGTTCCATTTTCCTTTTTCAGAACTAGTTCTCTCACCTTGGGTACAAAAAGGAAGGGGAGCCACTTACTTGGGGGCATGGCAATGAGAAAGTCCTATCCCAGCCCACCTTAGTAAAAGCTGGTTCTAATTTGCCTGCAATCCCACTGTGCTCACCTGGGGGTCACTCCTCCTCCTGCTGATAACTCTTTTTCCAGAGCTCATTCTTCTCAAATGCCATTGGCTTACTCTTTATTCTTCCCTCCTCTCTGTGCCCTGCTTCTGTGCCCACTCTATGTCCCTGGGTCTCTCTGCTGCACTGTAGAATACCCGGTCCCTTTCACCAGTTCACTGTGTATACAGATCTCTGTATCATTGAATATTAGCAGCATTATAGTAAGTATTCCACAGGGTTATGGGGAGATTAAATGTGATATGTATAAAACGCCCCATCTAGTAAATATACAGTAAATATTAGAGACTGCTCTTCAGTACAGTGCTGAGTGAAATCAACCCTGGAGTGCCTGGAGTGACTGTTTCTGCAAGTCGGATTTTGCCTCTCCCTCTCCCCAGGGCTCACTTCTCAGATGTAAGATCAGGGAGGGCTCAGGGGAGGCCTTAGGGATGCCTTGGGCTCGTGGCCTCACAGAAAGGAGTAGGAGCTGAAGCTCAAGGAGCTGTGGGGCCCAGCACAGGCCACACAGAGAGCTGATGGCTGAAGCTATGGCGTCCTGGCTGTTTCACAGTTCCCCAGGGTCTGACCTCCCCGCCACCTCTCATTTCTGTGCCTTTTGACCTACAGGAGTGCACAGCAAGGCCTTTGACAAATAAACAGTGGCCAAGAGATTAAACTGCACCTGAAGCTGGTTATACAGGTTCACTTAGCATTTCAACCAGGAGCGGAAACTCAGCTGTACCAGGGCTACAAAAGGATTAACCCATTCTCAGACTCAGCCTGTGAATGATTGACCATTTAGTATATAGTAGGAAGGGACGGACTAAGTCTCATTCAGGGAAACATAAACCTGCACCATTTCTTAAAATAAACAAACAAAAGTAGGAATGAAGAAAATAATCAGAAAGAAGCAGAACATATTTAGATGTGCAAAACCATTCCAGATCACCTTTCCACTGTCTTAAACATTTGACAGGAAAGGAATGTGAGGGAACACAGTGAACAGGGTCATTTTCTGTAGGCCATTCATGCAGAAGTATCATCTTCAAAATTTGCTAGTCGCTGTTGAGCACCTGCTATACATAACATGCCCTGCGCTCAGTGAAGTGGCCAGATGGGGACAGATGATAGGGCACTTGGAGAGAAGGAGAGAGGTCCTTGGAACACCCAGGGTGACTGATCATCTCTGGTTACCTGGGAATGAGAGGTTTCCCAGTGTTTAGATGGGGCAAATAAGGACACTTTACCTATATCATGAAACTTCCATGAAATATGGCATTTCTGATTTTCAATCATCATTAGATACCGCTATGATCACCACATGGTAATGAAGGTAAGATTCAGGCGTTTAGAGTCAGGAATAACCATTTTAGGGTTGATAATTGGAGAAGACTGGGCGGTATGGTAAATGTGTTTGGTTCAGCATTAAAACAATTTGGAAGCTTGAGGAAGACTGCGGACAGGAGAGTGCAGGCATCCGAGACAACACGGATTGTGCGTGTGTGCATGCTCATGTGTGTGTGTGCATACGCACAATGCTCATTCTTCCCCGCTGCTGCCCTGACAGCTGATGCTTACTCAAAACTTTTATTGGTTCAGAATCCTTTTCTCTGTCCTCCTCTTACCTGCACCTGAACACAAATACTTAATCCATTTGGAAATCCTTCATGCTGTCCCTCTAAATAGACCCTAGAAACCATCACTTCTGCCACACCCTAGTTCTTGCCACTGCCGTCCCCCACCCAGCCTATCGTACTCCTGGCTGGTCTCGGCATCACCACTTTTCCAGCTATTTGCCTATTCTCAAGCAGCCGGCTGCTCTTTTCAAAGCACAACCTGGCTACACACTTTCCATTTTACTGACCTCTGTTTACAGCTTGCTAATAAGCTCTTTACCAGGAAAATGAAACCCAGACTCTATCTTGTCTTGTGAGGTCTTACAGCATCTGGCCCCTGTCTGCCACTCCAGCTTTACAACAATGTTCTCTTGTGGCATAACAAATCACCACACACGCAGCAGCTTGAAACAACAATCATTTAGGAGCTCAAGGGTCTTTCCTCAAAAGTCTAGCACAGAACGGCTCGTATTACGTGGGTATTAGCTGGTGTGGGTCATGCTGAGCCTGAAATCAAGGTGAGCCTGAAATCAAGGTCGTGGTAAGACTGAGTTCTCTCTTCTGGACCCTCTGCGAAAAAAGTCCACTTCCAAATGCATCTTATTGTTGGCAAAATTCAGTTCCTGGAGATTGTAGGACTGAAAGTCTTGTTTCCTTACTGACTGCCAGTTAAGGAGTCACTCTCAGTTCCTGAAGGCTACCTACATTCCCTCCTACACAGCTGTCTCTCTCTCCTAGTAAGCAACAGTGCATTGAATCCTTCTTGTGCTCTTTCTCTTCTGCTACCAGCAGGAAAAAACTCCCCGCTTTACAAAGCTTATGAGATTAGGTCAGGCCCCAAAGCAGTTAAAATCAACTGTGCCACAGAGCATAACTTTCCCCTGGGACTAAAATCCTCAATATTCAGAGTGTCTTGGATTATACAGGATGTGTACCTGGGCAGAGGGAATGAGAATCGTATAACTCTATCTGAAGTTTTAAACATTTCCTGAATCTTTTCATGTACTCTGCTTCAGCTAAGTTGAGCTTTTTTTTTTTTTCCTGTGCCTTGAACAAGCCAGCCTGACTCCTACCTCAGGGCCTTTGCACTTGCTAGTCCATCAGTTTGGATAAAGCTTTTGGTTAAAACTCACCTTCACTAGGCGGCCTTTTTTTTTTTTTTTTTTTTTTTTTTTTGTAGAGACAGAGTCTTACTTTATCTCCCTCGGTAGAGTGCCGTGGAGTCATGCAGCTCACAGCAACCTCCAACTCCAGGGCTTAGGCAATTCTCTTGCCTCAGCCTCCGGAATAGCTGGGACTACAGGCACCTGCCACAAAACCCGGCTATTTTTCTATTTTGCAGTTTGGCCAAGGCTGCGTTTGAACCCACCACCTTCTCAGTATATGGGACCGGCACCCTACTTGATGAGCCATAGGTGCCGCCCCACTAAGAGGCTTTTTTGACCCTCCTAGAAAGAGAGCTCTCCTCTGCTGCTTGGTGGAAATTCTCCCTCTGTTCAGGGAGCTCTGACACGTACCAGTAGCTGCACATTACCCACTTACTTTCTGGTTTATGCATTTATTGTCTTTTGCTGTACCCCTCCCTCCACATAGTCACCCCAAGGAATAAGACTTGTCTTGTTTACTGTTGTACCCCCAGTATCTATACATGAGTCAGAGGAGAGAATTGTGTGAGAGAGGCATGCCGTGTTTAGCTGGAGATAAAGGCCTTGAATGACTAATTAAGAATTTGAATTAAATCTTCAGAACAGTGGATCTCTCTTGGAGGGACTGAAGGTGTTGGAGAATATGAGCGTACCACAGAAGAGGGCCAGCTCCAGCTGAGCCTGGGATGCATGTCTCTATGTTTGGGGCACACTGAACCTTGAGTCGAGAGGAAAAGACTCTCCCTCTCACTTGGGGTGGGGTGACCTGGGACACCTGTAACATTCTCCTCTGCTTCTGTGATTTCCAAGGTGTCATAGAACAAATTTGCCTTCTGACTTTACCCACTCCACAAGAAAGAGGGATGAAAAGATAATCTTAGATGTGTATGAGGCTGGCTCAAAAGGACACATTGAATGACGATTCCGTGTGTTTCTAGATACCCTTAACGAACAGCTGAGGAGGAACAAGACTTTCACAATTGCCTTTCTTTCTAGCCAGCCTTAGGATGTGCCTGTGTCCCAACCTGGAGCTGGACACAGTGGATGTGGATTTAAGTTTCCCAATCTGCAGTTCATTAAGCCCTTCCTTTGTTACAATATTATTTTTAAAAATCCCTGATGGTTTGTTGTGAGGTTAAAAGAATTTCCCTGTGTGATACATATTGGGTACATGTGTGTAATAAACTTTAGGATTTTAGCACCCCTTGGCAATTATATTTCTTGCTATATCAGCTGTTTTAACACATTTTCTTCTTGGTTATTTGGGTTTAAATTGTATTTCTGGACACTAGCATATGATATTAAAGTCTGAATTTTAAGCAAAATTTGTTTCTGTCATTTAATTGTGAGATGCCATTTTCTTTATTTCCTGTTAAGTTTTTTAATAATTTTACTGAAAATATATCAATGGGGGAAATGTATTAACATACCTTTAGAATTCTGAATCTTGGAGACTTGGGTATTTGCCCAGGCAATATCAAACTATAGCACATATGAAGCCATGTTGCCAGCTAGAGTTTGACATTGTGTGTATGTATTTATAATCAGCAATACTTTTTAAATAGGTTCAATGGGTGAATAACCTCAGCTATAAATATTTTCATTCACAGAATCCCTCATGTGATACAAGAGATATGTGGTCTTATGGAAAACTTTTAGCTGACTAAATTCAGATCAAAGTAAATTTTAAAAAGTGGTACCTGTTTAGGAGTTTTAATGGTCAACCAGGAATTTCCTCTTTCGTTACCTCCTAATAAACTAGGATCTCACTGATGTGAAGTGACAGGAATTGCAGGGTTTGATCCCACTTGTGAGATTTTGCCAAGACTGTCTATGTCTCCTGGGCTCCAGACCAAAATATATAATTATTTTTATGCCCAGACCTGTGGGAGTACATACAACTTGTCATAAAACAAGCTACTGGCATTCTTACATTTTGAGGGTATTTGTTTCACTAGGAAGACAGAGGAAGAAGCTATTAATAAAAATCTGTTGATCTCCTTTCAAAAGAGGGAAAATTGAGCCTCGGGGTGAAAAGGAGAAGGTTCAGAAAGAATAGCTGATGTGTCTGTGATAATTATGTTTACATGGGTAAGAGGTGTCAAAGTGACATTACTCATGAGACTGATTTGAACAGAATGTTGCAAATCACTTTTAACATTTTTTTTGGACTTCCCCATATTTTTGGAGGTTGGAGTCAGGATTACTGGCTTTAGTAATTAATCCTTCCCAGCCTGCATTCTTTGCTACTGAGCATAAGAGTGATTCAGGGACCCAACCTGCTAAATCAAGATAATGTTTGACCTCTGGAAGCAGAAGCCTTTTCCTCACTTAGCCAGATAAACTAAATATGGGAGTGTAAGTAAAATCAGCAGAATTTATATTTGAAAAGCTACAGAGGGAATTTAGAATATCTATTTTGGGCTCTTTGAGAGTACTTTGAGAATATAATATAAGAAAGTTATAAACTTGAAGGACAAAGTTAGTTGGGTGTTGTGTGTGAGTATAGACATGGGGCTCTTAAAGAGCTATAATATTTTCAAGGAAACCATTTATTTCAACCTGAGCTTATCACAGTTGATCTTTCCTGGCTGCTCTGTTTTCATGTGTACTTGCCTAGTACACATTATGCTACTAACCCAGCTATATATAAAGAAACTCCGTAAGCTTGATTTGGCCTGAGCTAAAATGCGTGTGAGATTACTTTGTCCAACAAACTACTTTTGTCTTGCAGTACTCTACAATTAGTACTAATGCCTTTAGACAACCCCTCTGACTAGTGGGTTACGCAGATGAAAATGATCACTTCGGTTTTTGTCAAGAAGGGGGATAGGATCACTTTTCTTCTATGAAATCAATTACATTTTATAAAACGTTCAGACCAGAGTGGGCCCATTTTAAGTAGTTAAAATCAAAGTGGTGATCTTTAACACCCTGGGCACTGGCACTTGACATAGAATACAGCTAAACCTCCGCATAGCTGACCACCTCCTTACATTGACCACCTCCTTAAGTTGACCTGATTTTCATAGACAAGTCATGTACCACGTGTACTCAATGGAAGTTCCTTATTTGACCACCTCCATATTTTGACCAGTTTGTAGAGTTCCTTAAGTGGTAATTTATAGAGATTCTACTATATTTTTCATGTGAGGTTGGCTGAATCTACCCACATGGAATCCACTGATGCAGAGGGCCGACTGTGTGTACTTCAAACACATTTGAGTAAGTAAATGAAATGAAATGGTGATTTTCTGTTATTTTTTAAAAATAATCTTGTTAGTCATTCAAAGTACACAAACCTGAGGTTTTTGAGACTTCACACACATTGAAGCTTTCCTATGTCATTGAAATTTAATGATCAACCTGAGGAGGGATGAGCCTAGATATTTTCCCTGTTCAGTGACACTCCACATCTGGCCTCCCAGAACAGCCTGAGCTTCATTTGCGTGTGGCCCTCTCACTCTGTTTCACAACTGCTGGGTTACTTGGTCTGTATCTCTAGAGTGCATACTCCTTGAGAGCAAGGTTTAAATGGATCACCTGGACTTATGTTTCCAAGGTCCTCTTAGTGTTTGAAGCATCCTATGAGATCCAGTAAAGAACTGATGCCAGGATTCTGCAAGTGTTTCTAGACTAAAGCGTCCCTTCAGGTTGAGGTGTGTGGTGTGTGTATATGTCTCGCCCAAGCTGTTACTAGCTTGATCTAAACCTGTCTTTCTCTATGTTGAGTAAATTTTAATTTATATTCGCAAACACACACAACGTTGCTCCTCACATATTCTATATGCATAATAACAGCCACACAAACCATATATACTCTCTGGTTTTTAGACTTTCAAAGCAAAAAGCACAATCCCCAGATTTTTCTTGTCTTTACCAGTGACCAAGCCTTTCTGATATGACACCTGGACTCTCTGCCAGTGAAGTTATCACCTGCTGGCTATCTTTAGATGTTTTGTTTTTCTAGGATGCAGCTTTACCAGCAGTTATAAACATAGATATTATTCCTTGGTCTCAAATTCTTTGCTCATTAAACCTTATTCACTTGGCCGTCTTATAGGGCAACTCTCAGGAGCCTTGCCTTTATAACCTAAAGTTTTTGGACACTAAGAAAAAAGGTCAATGAAACTCATCTGTCAAAACCCAAACAGTTTCCCTTTAAGTAAACTTTTTAGTGTTTGCTCATTTTGATGTCGAAAGCCCAAGATACAAGAGGGGGAAAGGTGAGCTAGATTTCCTTCCTCCCGTGCTATAGCACAACAAGAACTTTGGAGGGAGGATTTGCAAGTTGTTTAAGGTCTAAAATATTTGCTCCCTGCCTTTCTAATCCACGTGTTTGAGGCTGAGAATCTTATCAGCAGATAAGGACAGAAAGCCTGCCATCCCACATTCCACAAACTCACTTCCAGATGGTTTGGAGACTAAGGGGTGAAAACCCAAGCTCTTCAATCAAGCCAAACAGCCCACACCTTTAAGGCTCCATTTGTTCATCAGCCTGTCATAGGGCTCTAACATCAGGATCAGCCATGAGGGCAGCTGTTTAATTAACTCCTGAGGGCTGCATTTTGTTGGGGACAATTCATTTATTATGAAAAACAAATTGCAAGCTCCAAAGTATTTTTGTTCTTTTGTTGTTGTTCTTTTTTATTATTATTATTTTTTACTTTTTTCTTTAGTAGTTACTCTTATCTGGACCTTCTTACGCAGTCCAAAAAGCAACCACGATACTTTTAAAAGAAAGGAAAGTCTTTTTAAAGAGGACTTTCTTTATTAAAGAAGTCACTTTGTCTTTTTTTGTGTTAGTTTTTATTCCTTTTCCGTTTGTTTTCCTAAATCAGTCTGTCAGTTTGACCTGAATGTGGAAAGATTTCTCTTCTTGGGTGCCAGGAAACAGGGTTAATTTCTTGGAGTTTGTGTATGTGTTTTACTTGTAAAAATACCGCAACTGTAATATTAACTACTTAGAGACAATGTGATATGTTGCTTTTTCCCATTAAAATTTTGTTGTGAATAATTTTTGGCCAACATACTTCTAATAAAAAGTTCTTGAGAATGGCAAGTTGTCTCTGTGTGAGGCCTAAGCAACATACAGAAAGAGAAAAGAAGCCCCCAACCTTGGGGAAATGTAAAGACCCATACTATGAGAAAATATATACTCATATTTCTATTAGTTTTATTTTTAACTTTTTAAAAAATTTAAAATGAATGCAAAGATACTGCAGAATAATTCCATATAACTTACACTGCACTTCTTCCAATGTTAGCATGTAACCTGGTCGTATAAACATGATATCCAAACAAATAAATTAACATCAACACAATAACAGTAACTAACCTACAGGCTTACTGATTTTACCCAGTGTTATGATCTGAATATATATGTCCCCCCAAAATTCATCCGTTGAAAGCTAACCCCCAAGGTAATGGTATTAAGAGGTGGGACCTTTGGGTAATGATTCGGTTATGAGGGCTGTGCCCTCACAAGTGGGATTAGTGCCCTTATCAAAGAGGTCCAAGGAACTGCCTAAGTGTTTGCTCTCCTGCCACCTGAGGATGCATAGAAGATGTCTTCTATGAGGAATAGGCCCCCATCAAACACTGAATGTGTGGCTGCTTTTATCTTGAACTACCTAGCCTTCAGAACTGTAAGCATTCACTTTATGCTATGTACTAATTGCCCTGTCTATGACATTTTGTTATAACAGGATGAAAGGACTAAGACACTCAGTTTTTCCACCATCCCATTTGTATTCCAGGATCCAATCAGGATCCCACAGTGTATTTAGACATCATCTCTCCTTTGATCCTACCAATCTGTAATAACTTTTGATCCTGTCTTGTCTTCCAGGACTTCAATATATTTGGGGGGTAGTGATCAGGTGTTTCTGACAGTCTCTCCTCACCTGTCCTATGAGTGCCCGTAGTGAATCAGCCTCATTCAGAATGCTCCCTGTACACAATGTGAGAGGACTTAGAATCATATGAGTTTCAGGTAAAAGCTAAAGTGTCATCTCCTTTTTAAAAGACAGGGAATGAGATCTAGAGAATTAATAAGGGACTTGTCCAGAGTGAGACAGCTGGCTGAGCTTGGATTGGAATCCAGACCTCTTGACTTTCCTTTCTTATTTGTAATCCAGGGGAGACTTAATTCCTGGGAGAATCCAGCCTCCAGAATTTGCTCATGTGATAACCAGAAAATGGCCCCATGTGCTTTCCTGAGTCCACACACAGTCTCTATAGCAAGCACTTATTTGGTTGAATTGAATTGTGCATCCAGTTAAAGATGCTTCTCCCAGGAAGAGCTAAATCTGGAAGGACAGGTAAGAACTGAATAAGTTTGAGTGAGGTTGAGGAGCAAATGGCCAGATTGCCTGGAACAACTTCATGTACCTAAGATAGAGCCATGGTTGCGGGGCAGGCAGCCTCAGGCAGCTCCTCAAGCAGTGGGTTAGAATAGACATTGTATCTCCTTTGATGCCACTAATCCGTAACAATTTTTTAGTCCTTTCCCATCTTCCATGCAAAATTTCTTAGAGGATTGTTCTAACTTAAAAAAAAATGACAAATCCCTTTCCTCAACCACAGTCCTGCAGGGCAGGTCCCATCTGTCCCTGATCTCAGACCACTTCCTGACCATCTTCGTCCCTGCGGGCACTCAGCGTGGCAGCCCTGAGTTCTCGCTTGTTCTTGAGTCTATCATAGATCTCCCTGATTTCATAACCATTTACTAAAGTACAAACAGGACCTAGCAAAGCACTATGGGCCTTAAAACTCAGGATTTACTATTGAGAATGAATAATCAGGTCAAATAGTGCAACCTTGAGCCATCTGGGGTCTTTGGGGGAATGTGTAACATTGAATCATAGAGTGTGCTGGAGATGGAGCTCATGATTCCTGACTCATGATCAGAAATTTTCCCTTGGTTCCCAGTATTTTCTGCAGTCCTCCGAGATACATAAAGGTTTTCCCCTGGCTCCTGCTAATGGCATCTCCCCAGTGTACATCAGGTGCAGATTAGACTGGAGAAGCACAGAGCAGGCAAGGAAATGGGCTGGCCCTTTAGAGCCCTGGGCTCTAGTTCTAGCAGTCCCACTGTGTCAGTGGTTCTCAACCTGTGTTGCGTGACCCCTTTGTAACAATGAAAATACATCCTGCATAACAGATATTTACATTATGATTCATAACAGTAGCAAACTTACAGTTATGAAGTAGCAATGAAAATAATTTTGTGGTTGGGGGTCACCACAAAATGAGGAAATGTATTAAAGGGTTGCAGCATTAGGAGGCATTAGGAAGGTTGAGAACCACTGCATAAGTGATTATGTGACTTTGGAAAAGTGTGTAAACATCTGTTTCCTAGTATCTCCAAGCTCATGAATTTAGCTAAATTAATAATTTTTAAACTGGATTCTAAGAAGGAACTGTAAGTTTACCATAGTAAGGACAGGGTTATTGAAGGTCGGTATATTTTGTTTGCTGCAAAACATTAAAAAAAAATTAGAATGTTCCAAGTGATCTTTTGCACAGTATTAAAAAGTGAGGACTCTGCCATCAGTTAAATGAATCTGGTCCCACACATCAGCTTGGCCACTTACTAACTGTATGCCTGCAGCAATTTGATTGAACATTCCAAGTCTCCATTATGACATTTTTAAAGCAGAAATGACAACTGTGACTCCCCATGAAGTTATTGGTGAGGATTAAATGTGCTATAAAGTAAAAAATGCCTCGCACAGCACATAGTACATTTTCAGGATGCTCTTATCTTTATTTTTTTAAATAATTTTATTAAATCATAATTGTGTACATTGGTGCAAACATGGGGCACAATGTGCTTACTTCATATACAATCAGAAATATTTTGATCGTACTGTTAGAGATTGCCTTCATGGCATTTTCTTAATCACTATATGAAAACACTGATATTCTACATTTAATAAGTTTCACCAGAACCCTGCTAAGATGCACCGTAGGTGTGATCCCACCAATTGCCCTTCCTCCACCCAAATACTTTAATGTCATTTAATCAAATGGTGGCATTCCTCCCCTTCTCTTTGATTTCCCAACCTTCACACCTCCCAATTTTTATCTATTCTTTTACTTGAATGTTATAAAAATTTTTAATTATTCAGAAATGGAGAAAAATTTCCGCAGTGGACACCCATGCACACACCCCCAGCTCTCACTTTTACCTCCTACTAGACTTGCTTTACCACATACCCACATATCCATCCACACATCAGTCATATTTTTATTTATTTATTTATTTATTTATTTATTTTTGAGATGGGGTCTTATTCTGTCGCCTGGGCTGGAGCACAGCAGCACTACCATAGCTCACTGCAGCCTCAAACTCCATGGCTCAAGCTCTCCTCCTGCCTCAGCCTCCCGAGTAGTTGGAACTACAGCGTACACTGTCCCCAGCTAACCCTCTCATTTTTTTGATGCATCTTAAAGCACATCACAGACATTGTTTCCTTTTACATTGTTAAGGTCAATGCTATACTCATTCTGATCTATAACCACATATAACTTTTTTTTGCAGGCAGTTTGATTCTAACATTTAAAATCAATAAGCGATATTTACTTTGTTATGACAATTATCTGGGAAGGCTTGGTGAGACCTTCATAGTTGAGAATGAGACAAAAAGTGCTGGTTGGGCACCCTGAGTATGTGGGCAGCGCTGGCCAAGGGGCTGGCCTCACCGTGGGTGGTCACTCAGGCAGGGAGTTCAGTCTCCTGGGTCTTTTCCCCAGGGCCACCCTAGAGGAAACCTCAGGCTGTTGATCTGGGGCTGGGCCCTGGTGCAGAGTGCTCTGCCCATTAGAATCAAGGAGGAGGTTGCCGGTGACGATGACAATTTTCCCTTGGTCTTTCTGTTTCTAGTACCATGTTTCTGTCTGCACCTCCCTGAACCTGGAATGCCTGACCACCAAGCTTCTTCGGAGTTCTTCAGGACAGAATGGCCTGCTTCCCTGCTTGCTCTCTGGGCTTCAGCTTGTCTCATCTCATTTTCATCAGTCACCACTGTGCTGTCTGCTCTCTGTCTTACATAAACGTGTTGAGTTCTCTCATTCTACAAAGGCCTTCCCCTGGCACTGTCCGTCATTGTAAAGCTTATGTAGTTACAATTTTTTCCTTCCATTTTAATGGGCTTTCAAGAGGGACAAATGTTAAACACACAGTCATTAACATGGTATCTCTTATTGTTTTTATGACCTCCTTTTGATGTTTAACTTGTGAGTTGACCTAGATTTCTTCCTATATGCTTTATATACCATATATGTATGACATTATAACTATATGTGGCATATAAAGCTATGTGCTATAAAGCTTTCTTATGCTATGCAATGAAGAATTCTTCCTAACTAGCCAATTTCTTCAGTATTGTATGAAATCATCCATACTTTCCTCACCAGTTCATGAGAATTCCTATATTATGTATTAGGGTTGATTTCAGGACTACCTAATCTCTTCCAGTAATTTACCTGCAAATCCTTGCCCAGCATCACATAATTTACTAAGAATGACAAATACATCATAATTCCCAGTAAGTTCTAACACATTACTCTTGTTTCCTAAATAATTTCTGCCCTTAGCTTTGTTCCTTTCACATACACTTTCAAATTCATTTTTCAAGTTCCAATAAAGAAATTCCATTTGAGTTATGATGGGAATGATATTGCACTTCGGTACAATTTTTAGAAAAAATCACATCCTTTTTCCAAAGGAAAAGATTTAATATAAAACTTTAAGATGCACATCCTGATAAACAATACAATTTATGAAAAATTCTTCTTTTGATGAGTGCCACTTTTCCATTTTTTCTATTTTGACTTATAGAAAGTCACCTCATCCCATGCTTTTCTATTGCTTTTTTCTGCATTGACATGTTATGTTGACAGATTTCCATCTTAGGATGGTTACTATTATTTATCATTTTTTCAAGACTAGTCAAGTGCAATAGTGAGGAAGGAAAGAGCAATAAGTAACAAGGAGTTCTAACTGACTAAACAATAATAAAAATAACTCAGTGCTTTCAGAACAGTTTTTTTTTTTAAAGAGACAGAGTCTCACTTTGTTGCTCTCATTAGAGTGCAGCGCTGTCACAGCTCACAGCAACCTCCAGCTCTTGGACTGAGGTGATTCTCTTGCCTCAGCCTCCTGAGTAGCTGGGACTACAGGTGCCTGCCACAATGCCAGGATACTTTTTTGTTGTTGTTGTTGCAGTTTGGCCGGGGCCAGGTTTGAACCCGCCACCCTCGGTATATGGCACCCTACTCACCGAGCCACAGGCATTGCCCAGAACAGTCAATTTTTTAAAAATTTCACTAACATCTAGGTAGTATCTTCTTTCCTTTCATCCCAAAGTATGTTGGTTAGCTGTCCGTCCTGGTTAGAGCTGTACTCTTCTATTTTCTGCTTTTACTTGATTTTTGGACGTGTGTGTTGGTGGGAGGAAACCAGATTATGTACCTGTGTTTGCTGTCACCCTATATTGCTAAAATATATTCTCCAGTAACTCTTTCAAAGAGGGTATACAAGAAATAGACTTCCTAAATTCTCTGATATTAAGAAATATCTTTGTCTTACCCGGAAAATCAAATGCCAATTTGGCTGGATATAGAATTATAGGTTTAAAGCCTTTATCCTGCAGAACTTTTATGACAGCACTCCAAGAAATCACATCTTTACCATCTTTTTACTCAGAAAATACATAGTATGTCTTTCCCAAATATTTACAATGTCTTTGATATCCTTTGCAAAGACATTGTAGTCCCCTTCATATAAAAGAGCTATTTTTCCTAGGGTTTTCCTAGTTATTGTGCATTTTCGGTCATTAGTTTAATGCTATCGTTTCTTCCATTTTTTTTCTACAGGTAATTTTTGAGAAATCAGTAATAACCTATTAAGTTTTTTATGTAAACGTTAATCTTTTTATTGAGCTTTCAATCATTCAAAGAGCTTCCATCTGAGTCTCTTGGATTTCTGAGTCCTACAATTATATCACTTGAAATTACTTTAGTTAGATGACAGTTTTACCCTGACTGTTCTTAGACACAAATCTGCCAAATGTGGAAGGGGCTCTAGGGACAGATTCTGCTTCTCCTCCCACCAGTGGGCCTCTTCTTATCCAAACAACACCCCTAGCACAGCCATGGACAGTGGGAGACTCATTCCAGTGGCAGGAGTGGGGTGAGCAGGGAGGAGATCTTTTACACCCCTGTAATCTTATGCTCACAACTGTCTCTAAACCTCTTTGCTTGCCATGCATTTTACGGCAAAGACAGGAAGATAAGATTGGACTCTATGTTGATAGAAAACATTCACCATTGAAGAACCTGGGGTCCTTGGGAAATATTCCCTCCAGAGGCGGTTATTCAAGGCACATGAGTCTCTGGACACAGAGAGAAGATGGCTTTTAATAAGGCCATCTCCTGTCATGCTTCCAAGCTGCTGGGGATGGACAAAAATGGTCTCAGGGTAGACGTGATGGGGGAACCCCAAGGCCCTAAATTCTGGCAAGATATGCTACCAGGGAGCCATCAACTGCCATGGAGTCATTTTAAGGGAGGGGAGCTTAAGGAGAGCTTAGAATTCTCAATTCCATTTCCTTCCCACCCCCAACTGCAGTCTGTTTATATCACATTCGCATGGATGGTTTTTCTTAGTTACATATGGTTCGGTTTAAAGAAACAGAAATAAGGGTGAGGCAACCAGGGAGGATTTGTTCAATGGCCGCTGCCTCCTCCAGGCCAGCAGGGATGTGAGTGCTGAGCAACAGAATGGAGCCCCCAACAAGGGCCTCACCGCACCTTCAACCAGCATGCAACCTCTGTCCAGAAAGCCTCTGAGCCATGTGCTTCCTCCTCATGACATAGGCCAGAAACTTCAAAATTTGGTGAAGTTATCAGAACTTCTGTGAACTGGGATCAGTGTTGCGTGACCTAAGCCAATTTAACCCATTAGTGGCTCACTCAAATGAGACGCACATGAGACATACATGTGAGGATTTCTAACCCCACAGATCAGGTTCGGGATACAAGAACCATCTAAGCCGGTTCCTGAAACAGTTGTCCCAGCTCTAAAGCTCCTAACTCCTTGCCTGTGTCTGAATGTGTCTCTATGGGGATCTCTGGTCTACTCACCGCAAAGGCGTGGACGAGTCACAAAGGGCAGTTGGCACCTCCACCAAATGGTCCCCACTGACGACTAACAAGCTGAGCTTCTTTAGGTTAAGCATGGAGTAGGGAAGATAGGTCAGCTTGTTTTTATACAAGAGAAAGCTCTGCAGTTCTTCTAGCCTGAGAAGTAAACAGGATCAGAGAACACGAGGACTCAGCTCCGTAGCTAAGAAAAGGGGTGCGAATTACAACTCAATTCCAGTAGGACATCCCTACTTTATTTATTTCATATATGTAACCTTTATGAAAACAAACTTACTATAAATTTTAAATTAATAAAGTCATGCCAGGTGACACAATCCTCCTCCTCCACCCCCTCTGCATTTTTACTGATTTAATCACTAATTAAATCACTACACAGCCGCAGGATAAGCAAATTGCACAGGACACAGTAGGCTACATGGAGCCTCAAAAATCAGTATATCTCTCTTTCAAAGTGTCTCCTGCATTTGTAAAGGTCAGCAGGACACAGGAAAGCAATCTCACTTCAGTGAGAATGAGAATAAGTAGGTTTCAGTGATGTATTTCCTTTTGAATAATACATCTTAAAGGCAGTTATTCTTCTCCCATCATATTTTCTAACTTTAAAATGGGAAGAAAAATGTAGAATGAAAAGAAAATGAGCAAAATATGTTATCCTCTGTTTTCTATTTTATTCTAAGTCAGTGACTTCCACCCAAGATTTTTCTTTCATTCATTTGCAAAATTGTGGCTAATTCCACAAATATTTCATTAAGTTCCCTTCTTGTTTCAAACTAAAACAAATTGCACTTAGTCTCAAAAACCCAGAAAGCATGGATACACGTCAAATGTACCACAAGTAGAGAAAGGTCATACAAGCCGGTATTCAGGCCTAAGCTGTTGTTGGCTTCTGTGTCCTGAGAGCTTGTTTATGCTTCTTTATAAAAAAGATTGCAGATTCCAGGAGGACAGAGATTGTGTTTCATTCACCACTTTAAACCCTTCCCACTCTCCAGGCCTGCCATACTGGAGCCTAATAATATTATAAATGAATAAATGAATGAATGAATCTTATATAATTCAGCATCAAAATTATTTTTTAAACATGAAGTAGCTATGAAAATATAATCTGAAAACCTTGCTAAGTCTATCAATTTTGTTTTAAAGATTAGGCATAGTAAATCAATAAATAAAATAAAAATTGTCCTCACTGACATTCTAAACATAGAGTGATATGTTTCTGTTCTATATATAGCAAATTTACTTTTCTACTTCTGTGGAGTAAAGTTAATGATGCCAGTTTAAGAAAGACTGAAGCAAATTCAAGTTCATCGAGACAATGAAGGTGTATTCAAAGCACACATATGTATATACGTATAATGCAGATTGGAAATTGTCTTACTCTATAATTTCTTGGAAAACTAATTTCCTAGAAACAAACTCTGGAAAATTCACTGATTTCAAAGAACATCCATGTGCTACACATGTTTAAAATGCTAACTGTGTTCAAGGAGCTAGTAACCAATTTATTTACCTCACCTGCAGAATGCAAGTAGCTACCTGTCTATATCTTGTGGCAGGTCATTCAGGTTATTGTTGCTTATATCCAACCACTGCAAATTAGACATCCGCAGGACACAGATCGGGACACTGGAAAACTGGTTTGCTGAGATATCTACAAATGTAACTTGCTTCAAATTACTTAACTAGAAAAGAATAACAACATATTCGAATTACTTTTATGGGAATGATAATTACGTTCAATTAATAATTTTTAGATTGGTATTTCTTCTCCAAAGGCACTTCTATGATATATGCAAACAGATCAATGTAGTCTATACTCTGGAGCCCACTGTGAGGCATGCACTGTGCACGTGCTAGGGAAGCTAAGATAAATAGGACACTGTGGCTGCCCTCCAGGAATCGATACGCTCATAAATAAATAACACGATTTGACGTAGTAAGAACTAACACGAAGGAGCTTCCAAGTTGCCATGTTTGGTAATACAGGGAAATAAATGTTTAATCTGCCCAACATTACAGTGGGGTAAGAGCCAGGGATCAAAAAAAAGTTCACAGAAAATGGAGTATTGGAATGGGGAAAGGTAGGGAAGGAAACGGAGGTGGGGGAATGGCAGGTACAAAATCCCAGAGAACAGAAAGTGCAAGTTTTATAGAGTAGAAGGAGGCCAGCGCAGTGACCCACGCCTGTAATCCTAGCACTCTAGGAGGCGGAGGCAGGTGGACTGCCTGAGCTCAGGAGTTCCAGACCAGCGGAGCTAGAGCAAGACCCCATCTCTAAAAATAGCTGGGCACAGTGGCTCACACCTGTAATCCTAGCACTCGGGGGGGCTGAGGCAGCTTGAGCTCAGGAGTTCAAGACTAGCCTAAGCAAGAGAGAGCCCCTGAGACCCTGAGACCCCATCTCTATTAGGAAAAAAAAAAAGAAAGAAAAAATAGCCGAGTGTTGTGATGGGCACCTGTAGTCCCAGCTAATCAGGAGGCTGAGGCAAGAGGATCGCTTGAGCCCAAAAGCATGAGGTTGCTGTGAGCTATGAAGTCACAGCACCCTAACAAGTGAGACTCTGTCTCGAAAAAGAAAAAACGGGGCAGTGCCTGTGGCTCAGCGAGTAGGGCGCCAACCCCATATACGGAGGGCTGTGGGTTCAAACCTGCAGGGGGGCAGAACTGCATCAAAAATTAGCTGAGCACTGTGGCGGGCGCCTGTAATCCCAGCTACTCGGGAGGCTGAGGCAAGAGAATCGCTTAAGCCCAAGAGCTGGAGGTTGCTGTGAGCTGTGACTCCACAGCACTCTACCAAGGATGATAGAATGAGACGCTGTCTTCACCAAAAAAAAAAAAAAAGAAAAGAAAAGAGAAGAAAAAAGGTCTCCATGTTGCCTTAGCAGAAAAATCAATACAAAATTGCTATCACTTGCTCTTCTTTTTATGCTAAATGTAGAAAATTAGACTGTAAAACACTTTATTAAGGTATTTAAAGGAAATAATTTAAACCATTTGTGAAAATCAAAGTAAGAAACATCACAGTGGCTTTGAACTAGAAGGAGAAAAGTTGCTTGGATATAAATCTCATTTCCCCACTAGCTATTTTCATTAGTGGCAAAGTAAAACATTCATAAATTCTTTTGGAAAGTATTTATATTTGTCTGAAAATGCCAATGTTGTACAGGACAAAATCTGATTCTCGGAATAAACAGAACACTTTTTTTATACAAAAATGTTCATGTAGCTAGGAAGTTTGATAATCTTTGTCTCATTCCTTCGCTTAACCATCTATAGGTCATTCATTCCATCTGCTGTTTATTTGCCTTTTAAATCAGAATTATGTCAATTATTTATGTAAGTAACATCCTATTAAGACAGACAAATGTCAGCAAATGCAGATACACATGAAGATGGTGACCTGTGTGTGGGCAGGGGGCCTTACTTGCTGGGACACTCTAAACCAGAGGACTCATAACGGACAGAGGTGCTGGAGCTGGCAAAAGTGAGTTTGAGATTATGAAGGGTAGTGCTGGATTTTAAAGGTCGGATCAGGTAGTAAGGAATGCTTGGTAGTAAAGAATCAAGGCAGACTTGTAAACGGAAAGAAGATGTGATAAAAATTGTGTGAATGGTTAAAAATTCATCTGATGTTCATCAATTTATTCTATTCACTAATTCAAAAGATATTTAGTAAGTGACTAGAGTGGTAGTGGAAACGTAGGTCGTAGAAGGTTAAGTTGCAGTGGCCAGATGCAGAATGCATTCTGAAGGGCATGCCCAACAGGATTTGTTCACAGGTTGGATATGGGGCATGGGGGCGAGATAGGTCAAGAGTGACTCAATTTACTCAGCCCTAACATCTGAGTGATAACTGAGTCATTTCCTGAACTGAGAGAGATTGGGGGATCGGCGGGTCTGTGCAGGGAATCATCACCCCTGGCTGGGCACCCTCACCAGGACCACTGTTGGGTATTTCCTGAGGTGAAAGGCGTGCTAACAGTTTAGAAGCAGCTACTTCCTCCAGCCCAGCAGTGATCAGGAAAAGAAAATAACACCCCCTGTAGAACTACAGTTGGTGTCCTGTGCCTTGTCAGAACCTCACCAATAATCACCACTTTTGCCCATTTATTACCAGAATGATTGTCAAATCCTTATCTCCCCGCAGCACAAAAAGCTTATTTGATTTTATTTGGCAATAAAAATTTGTTCACTTTTACATGGGTCGTTACGAAAGTTTGGGGATACCCAAAAATCAAGAAACATAAACTCTGCATGGACAGAAACAAATGAAGCCCTCCTAGCAACACCGATAAGCCAGGGAAGTTGAAACTCACACGGGTTAATCAGGAAGGATGCTGTCGACTGTGTTTCCTAGAAGTGAAATAACGGACCATAACACAGTACATGTGAAAACTTTCATACTGACCCACATACCTGCTCCATTTAATCAGAAAATAATTTCTCCATGAATACAGATCAAAAGAAACTAATGAGTATTAAAAATTCACCACTGTGGATAAATCAGAATCTGTACTACAGACCACAAATCTCATACATTGTAGGCATCCACAGACATTAAATTAAAATATCTTGAGTAAAAAATAGGATTATTTCCCTATTTTCCTTGGATAGGATGTCTGAACTTAAACGAGGTGTTGGCCTAGTACAAAAACATTTTTAAAGGCCTTCTAATTGCTGGTATCACATGATTGAAAAGTCAAGAAAAGGTGACATGAGAAAGATGGGTTTCATCTTTTTCATCTTTCATCTAAAAGTTTTTCATCTTTAAAACTTCTCCATATTATAGACCATTCCATGTCATAAATCAAATCAAAGTAAGTCATAGTGCAGAAATGTTTATTTCTTACTTCAAAGGGCAGCTCAGTTAATTCTAGATTCCCAGAACAGTCCAGTCTCTCAAGATTTTCACACTCTCCCAGTTCTGGCGGAATGCTCTTCAGATGGTTGAAACTCACATTGAGTTCTTTAAGGTTCTTCAAACAACCTGTCATCAGAAAAAGGCCACAGCCATTGAGTAGCTCCTTTAAGGCCTTTTAAGAACAAAAACAAAAACTAAGAGGTCAAACATTTGTATGAGTAATGATGGCGAAGTCACTAAATATAATTTTGTGTTTGCTTTTCAAACATTCTTTAATTGTCTTTTAAGTGTCATCTTTTATCCAAGCATCTTGGTCCCTGATTATAGCTATCTATCCATCTATCTATCTGTTTATTGCTTACTCTTATAGGGGTATCTAACCTTTGAGCTTCTCATGAAAGTGAAAGAAGAGTTGTATTGGACCACACATTAAATATACAAACACTAATGAAAACTGATAAGCAAAAATAAAAAGGTCCGTGCATAACATTTCATGATATCTGCCACCACAGATAAGCAAAAAAGTCCTCAAAACAATCCACATGTGGCCTGCAGGCTGCAGGTTGGACACCCCTGGGCCCTTTGTGAAAGGGGAGTGAGTATCAGGGATTTGCCCTCTGTGTACCCTGGGTCAGACCCACCACCCATAAGCATGCAAATACTTTGAAATTCTATGATGAATTAAATAACTGGGAGTCACTTTGAAGAGTGGTATAGCTTTTAGGAAATATAACGACAAGCAATGGCCTAATGATGGGCTCTAAGGAAAACTGAACTGTGCACTGAAATAGGCACAAAGCTCTGTGTAGGTGGTAAATGATTCAAAGAAGCAAACTGTTTATAGACAACATGTAATTCGTTGTGTATCTTTGGCTTCATATTTGCATTGATTTATAATGCATAATCTATCATATTTCCTGAAAATATGCTACAAGTCTCTTTCTTTTATTTTTATTTATTTATTTATTTATTTTTTGAGACCTATGTAGAATGCTGTGGCATAACAGCTCACAGCAACCGCAAACTCCGGGGCTTATGTGATTCTCTTACCTCAGCCTCCCAAGTAGCTGGGACTATAGGCGCCCGCCACAATGTCTGGCTATTTTTGTTGTTGCAGTTGTCATTGTTGCTTTTTATTTATTTATTTTTTTTAAAGGGTAGGGTTTTTGGTTTTGTTTTTTTTGTGTGTGTGGAGACAGAGTCTCACTCTATCGCACTTGGTGGAGTGCTATGGAGTCACAGCTCACAGCAACCTCCAGCTCTTGGGCTCAAGCGATTCTCTTGCCTCAGCCTCCCAAGTAGCTGGGACTACAGGCGCCC
>CAUYON010059760.1:0-10131 GCA_963573935.1 Arctocebus calabarensis | reverse complement strand
TAAAACCATAACAATTATTAGCTCAGCATCTGTGGCTTAATGGGCTAAAGCGCCAGCCATGTACACCTGAGCTGGTGGGTTCGAATCCAGCCTGGGCCCGCCAAACAATGACAGCTGCAACCAAAAAATAGCGAGGCATTGTGGCGGGCGCCTGTAGTCCCAGCTACTTGGGAGGTGGAGGCAGGAGACTCGCTTGAGCCCAGGAGTTGGAGGTTGCTGTGAGCTGTGATGCCATGGCATTCTATCCAGGGTGACAGCTTGAGGCTCTGTCTCAAAAAAAAAAAATAAATAAATAACAATTATTATTTTGCTGCTATTTCACTTTTTTTTGATCCTGACATTGTCACTACACTGACTTCCAATCAGCTATTTTCTCCCTACCACTCACAACAATGAGAGACAAGCTTTAAGTTAACTAAAGACAAAAAATTATATCTTTGCAGAACCGTTTGCCATGACAGCTCCAGGAAGTAGAGGGTAGCTTTTTGATACCATCTTACATAAATGCAATGGCTCATGGAAACTCACACCAGCTTATAAGGGCTGATGTGTAAATATTCTGGATTTTTGTGAGCTGACAATTGATTTGGATGGCAAAAAGCAATATGATGAAAATGGTCTGATCACTCAGTAATAAAATACTGACCACTACCAAAAGCAAGACACCAAGCTGTTTGCTGTAGGAAAGACAAAGAGCTTTTTATTAAGAAGGCTATAACCACTTTCCATGCAGTCTGTTCAGACTATTGTTTTGCCTATATTCTCTAGACTAGAGAATACAATATATACTATGTACTATTGTCTTTTTAATAAACACATGCCTTGGTTTGGGCCACTGAAAGATAGAAAGGAAGAAAATATGTGTTGAATGAACAAATAAGTGGATGAATGTTAAGGTGCAATACTCCCTGGCACTGGAAAGAGAGAATTTCATGAGAATTTTAGGCACTTATGTCTGGAGTTGGACAAAGGAAATGTCTTTCTGATGACTGTCTTGGAACTGACATATATAGGAAGAACTAAAGGATGAATAACTGTGTTCTCTTCTTGGGCCTTTTTCTCTACCTTTCTATTGTCTTCCCTGACATTATAGAGCACAAACCATGGGAAATATTGCTCAGTGAATCCCCCAGAGGTTAGTAGATCAGGGAAGATTGGTATTATTGGCTGGATGTGTTGGCTCACTCCTATAATCCTAACATTTTGAGATGCTAAGGTGGGTGGATTGCTTGCACTTAGGAATTTGAGACCAGCTTGAGAAAGAATGAGACCCTGTCTCTACTAAAATTAGAAAAATTAGCCAGCCATCATGGCAGGTGCCTGTAGTCCCAGCTACTCTAGAGGTTGAAGCAAGGAGATCACTTGAACCCTGGAGTTTGAGGTTGCTGTGAGCTAGTCTGATACCACAGCACTCTAGTGTGGGCCAACACAGTAAGACTCTGAATCAATCAATCAATCAATAAGTAAATAAATAAATAAATTGATATTATTTTCTTACAAAAACTCTGATCTGGAGGAGGTGACATTTATCAGTCTTCTAGTTTTGTGTTCGTTAGTGTATATGTTAGGTGCTTGCCCATATTAGCTCATTTCATACTCACAACCCCCATGTGAAACAGGAAACTAACAGCAGAGTTGTTAACTGACTTGGTCAGTGCCACAGAGGACTTGTGCTTCCTAGCTATGTATTTTTTACTGTATGAGAAAAACCCTAAAGAAAAGAGTATAATGTTTGCTCTTCCAGACATTTCAGTTGATATTTGTCCTAAGAAGAAAATATAATTATCCTAGGATGAAAACAAAGATAATGAAGAAAAAGGTGTCTGCCTCAAGTACTCACTTCTCCCTTTCAGATTTATCCACTTATAACATGGTACAGAAAGAAAAAATTATAATTTGAACATTTCTTAAAGTGATTATATGTTTTGTATCCTTGTGTTGTGCTCAACAGCTTCATAATAAAGTCATGATCTTATTCTGGCACCCAAGACAAAATCTGAGGGCATTCTCTTCAAGTATATTACCCCATTTACCCCTTCTGCACCAAACCACCCCATTATAAAGGAGCATTGGTGTGGAGGAACAAATAAACCCAGCCAAGGACCTGAACACTCATCTGCTGACTGAAGGGCAGTTGCCAGCGCAAGGAGAGGGAAAAAACTGCAGTGTCCAGGGCCTTGAGTCTGAATAAAACCAATCATCAGAGGATAAATATCCTTTAGAAGTACACCATGACTTAGCAAATTTAATTCTTTCTTTGTAATAAAAAAAATTAGAGAGAAACAAGAAAAGAAATAAATGATTTGGGATCCATTTAGAAAGAAATAATGTCAATGAAAGGAACAAGACAGGAGGTAAGTAGACATTCTAGATTTTTTACCTAATGTAGGGAGACTTCCCATTCTTCTCTGAATGTCTATTTTCATTGGGACTGAGTAGGCGATCAAAAGGGCAAGAAACTCCGGAGATTCATTGGTCTGTTCCATCATCTGTGGGTCCTGGAGCACACAAAGCCATGTTCTGCCTTGTTCTCTGTTATTTACTATTTCTAGGACATGCTGGCCTGTCATCTAAGTGCTGAGAACTATGATTCTTTGCTTGGGGATTTTATTTTACCACTCTGTGTGTCCTCTAAGAAGACTGGAAGTGTCAGCAAATTGATGCCCCTATCCTACCCAAATAGCCTTTCACTAATAAATAATGGGAGTTAATGAATCAATTACCTTACATCCTTCACAACGTTGGGAGGATAATTCTGAGTTTTATGTTCTACATTGAAATTATGCTCCTGTTGTTCACAATGGTAATTTGTCGATAATTCATTATTTTCATCTTTCCCTACACAGTCTCATTCTCTTCTTCTTTACCAGTTTTATTGACTGCTTTTTTTCTGATTCTCAGCTCAAAGTCTGATTCTGAGAAAACAAAACATGGGGAGCCTTATTTCCAAGATCCCACAGTTCACTACAAAGAAGGCAAGCACTGTCTGAAAGGCATCAGTGTGGAAGATCATGCTTGTAGGGAATGTGTACTTCTTCGGGTGTGTACCCAGGTGGGACATCTATTCTCCTGGTGGGGGGGTGGTCATTCCATATGCCAATAGTAGGCCACAATTTTGGTTGATGATTTTCTACACATTGTCTAAATGCACATAAAGATAGGATAGATCTCTGGATTATCCTTTTTTCCTTTAAGAGTATTCAGGTTTCTCTTTACAAGATATCAAGCTAAAGGGAAAAAAGTGGTTCAGAGATTAGTTATGAGTTCTGGAGTACAAAATGCCTTTCAAATCAGTCACTTTAAATCCATTACATTGTTGAAGTGTGATCTAGTAAAATAAAATTATGTAGTAGTTAGAAAAATGATACTCCTATCAGAAAAATGAGTTTAAGAAATCATCAAGTAGGTTTAACTCTTCCCAGATGCTCTTTGATCTCACTCCTTAGGGTTTGGCTTTGGAGGATGGAGGAAGATTCACTACTGGGGCCAGAACACAGTTCAAGTCTTAGTCTTGAATTACAGCATTATTTGAAGTAATATATAGAAAAAAATAATAATTTCATAGCTTTTTTTCCTACACAAAATGTTTTGGTTGGGAACATATATGAAAACAACATTGCAATTCAGAGCATGCACACAGAAAGAGGTGAACTTTCCTATTTGAAGAATAAAAATAAGTTTGAGGAGTTTTATTAGAAAGAGAAATGTTGAGGCAGAGCAAGATGGCTGACTGGAAGCAGCTTCCAAAAGAGGCTCCTGTCCAAAAAGAAAAATAACCTCCAGAAAGTGCACAATTAAGCTGAAGACTGGGAGCCCAGCTGAGAGAGAGAAGTGATAACTGCAGGTCACCTCTGCTGAGGCAAGCTGCAACTCCAAGAAATCAAGCTTCAGATACAAAATTCATCTGAAAGGAAAAGTGTCCATCTCCTCACCCAAGAAAGCTGTGGATCTTTTTGCTTTTCTGTTTCCTTTCTTTTTCCTCTTCACTTGCTCCTTTAGGTTTTCTACAGACAAGCAGTGAACGATAGACCTCTTGTCTCATCCCATGGAAGAGTGCTGTAGTGAATGGGGTCTTGCTTCTCCCAGAGCAACCATGATATGACTCTAAAAGCTCTCTTGCTAGGCAGAAAAACTGAACTAAAGTTTGACGCACCATTCTGAACTTATAGTATACCCTTCTCCCCTTACCTGACAAACAAGAAGCCTAACCCCCGCTGAGACAGAGGGAGGAGGCTCTTGAGCAGCACCTCCCAACCCTCCCAGCCGGAACAAGCACCTCACTGGCAAAATCTCAGGAGGGCCACTGTGATCCTCCCTCCCTCTGGCCAGGGAATCTGCAGGCAACCATGTGGCTCTGTGCACTGTGAAGTGACTCTGCTAGCAACCACTAGGCCTCTGCAGGGCTGCTCCTGGCCATGAACTCTACCAGTAACCATGGGGCACTTGCAGGGCCTGCGCAGGCCCACCCTTGTCCAGGGACTCCCCAAGAGACCACATGGGCCTGTGCCTGGCACCCGCAGAGCCTCCACAGCTCCTCCCCAGGCAACCAAGCGGCCCTGCACCCTGTGCTTGCTGGGCCTCCACAGGTCTGCCTTCTGCCAGGGACTCCACTGGCAACCACCAGGCCTCTGCAGGCCCACCCCCAGCCAGGAACACCACTGGTGACCACGCGGTCCTGCACCCCATGTGTGCCCTCCGCAGGTCCACCTTCTGACAGGGACTCCCCCAGCAACCTGGGCCTGCACCTGGCACTCGCAGGGCCTCCACAGGCCAATCCCTGGCCAGGAACTCACCTGGCAACAGCCTACCCCCACACCCTAAGCCTGCCAGGACCCCCCAAGTCCACCTTCTGCCAGGGACTCCAGAAGCCGTGGGACCGGGGCCCTCCCTCTGGAGCCCTACCGGCCTCTACATGGAGCCCTCCTCCCAGCCAGAGACTGCTGGAGCTGTCACTGGGCACCTGGCACTCCCAGAACCGTGTGTACCATCCCCCACCCTGCTGCTGGATCTGGGGGTACCACACTCCAGAGCTGCTCCCGCAGCCCAAACTCCCTGGCTGGGGCAATCCCAGAGGAGCTACACAGGGTCACTTTCTACAAAGTTCCAGCAACAATACAGTGATCCCGCCGGGGTCTAATCTTGGAGAGACACCTTCCCAACTCTGAGGACGGCCAGAGGCAATGGTGAAAAGTAATCAAGGGGCAGAATCAGCAGAAAAACTCTGGCAATGTGAATAATCAGAGTAGATTAACTCCTCCAAGGAAGGACAAGGCAGACACAACACAAGATCCCTTGCATAGGAAAGTGGCTGACATGTCAGAAATCAAATTCAGAATCTTGATAGCAAATAAGATCAGCAGAATGGAGGAGAAGATGGAATTAGAATTTCAAGCAATAATCCAAAAGATGACCCAAAAGATGTCTCAAGAATTCAATGAATTCAGTTTGGCGCCTGTGGCTCAAAAGGTGGGTTCATACACCTGAGCTGGCGGGTTCGAATCCAGCCCGGGCCTGCCAAACAACAATGATGGCTGCAACCAAAGAATTCAATGAATTCAAAGACAAAATGACCAAAGATTTTGATACATTGAGACAAGAATTTGCAACTCTCAAAGATCTGAGAAATACAGTAGAATCCCTCAGTAACAGAATGGAGCAAGCAGAAGAAAGGATTTCTGACATTGAAGATAAAGCTTTCAAACACTCCAAACCTCCAAAGAGGAAGAGAAATGGAAGGCAAAAACAGATCACTCTCTCAGAGAGCTCTGGGATAATTCAAAGAAAACCAATATTCGCCTCATAGGGATCCCTGAAAATGATGAAGCGGCTTCACAAGACACAAAGTCGCTTCTTCACGAGATTATAAAAGAGAAATTTCCAAACATTCCAAGAGATTCTGAAATTCAGACAGCAGACAGTTTCAGAACTCCAGCATGACTCAACCCAAATAAGACATCCCCCAGACACATCATAATCAATTTCACTAAAGTTAATATTAAGAAGAAAATACTGAAAGCAGCCAGATATAAGAAAACCATTACCTACAAAGGGAAGAACATTAGAATAACTGCAGATCTCTCAGCTGAAACCTTTCAAGCGAGAAGAGGCTGGTCATCAACTTTTAATCTCCTAAAACAAACTTTCAACCCAGGATCCTATATCCAGCTAAACTGACTTTCATTTATGATGGAGAAATTAAATACTTAAATGACATCTACATGTTGAAGAATTTTGCCGTAACTAAACCAGCTCTCCAGGATATTCTCAGACCTATCTTCCATAATGACCAGTGTAATCCTCCACCACAAAAGTAAACCCATTCTGAAACTTTTGATCAAATTCTGAATTCCACAGTCGCGAAAGGATTCAAAATGTCTACCAGACCTTCAAAAGGCTTATCTTTATTCTCAATTAATGTGAATGGCTTAAATTGTCCTCTAAAGAGGCATAGGTTGGCTGACTGGATATAAGAACTCAGGCCAGATATATGCTGAATATAAGAATCTCATCTTACCTTAAAAGATAAATATAGACTCAAGGTGAAGGGATGGTAATCTATACACCAGGCAAATGGAAAGCAGAAAACAGAAGGTGTTACAATCCTATTCGCAGATACAATAGGCAATAAACCAACCAAAATAAGGATGGATAAGGATGGACACTTCATATTTGTTAAAGATAACACTCAATATGATGAGATTTCAATTATTAATATTTATGCACCCAACAAGACTGCGCCTTAATTTATAAGAGAAACTCTAACAGACATGAGTAACTTGATTACCTCCAGCTCCATAGTAATTGGAGATTTTAACACCCCTTTAGCAATGCTGCATAGATCCTCCAAAAAGAAGCTAAGCAAAGAAATTTCAGATTTAAACTTAACCATTCAACATCTGGACTTAACAGACATCTATAGAACATTTCATCCAAAAAAAACTGAATGCACAGTCTTCTCATCACCCCATGGAACATACTCCAAAATTGATCACAACCTAGGTCACAAGTGTAACCTCAACAGATTTTTTAAAAATAGAAATTATTCCTTGCATCTTCTCAGACCCTCATGGAATAAAAGTTGAACTAAATAACAACAGGAATCTCCATACTCATACAAAAACATGGAAGCTAAATAACCTTGTGCTGAAGGATAGATGGGTCATAGACGAGATTAAGAAGGAAATTACCAAATTTTTGGAACAAAATGACAATGAAGACACGAATTATCAGAACCTCTGGGATACTGCAAAGGCAGTCCTAAGAGTGAAATTTATAGCTACGCAAGCCTTCCTCAAGAAAACAGAAAGAGAGAAAGTTAACAACTTAATGGGACATTTTAAGCAACTGGAGAAGGAAGAACATTCCAACCACAAACTGAGCAGAAGAAAAGAAATAAGCATACTTAGAGCAGAATTACATGAAATTGAAAACAAAAGAATTATAAAACAGATCAATAAGTCAAAAAGTTGGTTTTTTGAAAAGGTCAATAAAATAGATAAACCTTTGGCTAACCTAACCAGGGAAAAAAAGAGTAAAATCTCTAATTTCATCAATTAGAAATGGTAAAGATGAAATAACAACAGAGCCCTCAGAAATTCAAAAAATCTTTAATGAATATTACAAGAAACTTTACTCTCAGAAATATGAAAATCTGAAGGAAATTGAGCAATACTTGGAAGCATGCCACCTACCAAGACTTAGCCAGAATGAAGTGGAATGTTGAACAGGCCTATATAAAGTTCTAAAATAGCATCAACTATAAAAAATCTCCCTAAAAAGAAAATCCCAGGACCAGATGACTTCATGTCAGAATTCTACCAAACCTTTAAAGAACTAGTACCTACATTACTAAACCTCTTCCAAAATATAGAAAAAGAAGGAATACTACCCAACACATTCTATGAAGCAAACATCACCTTGATCCCTGAACCAGGGAAAGACCCAACAAGAAAAGAAAATTATAAACCAATATCACTAATGAATATTCATGCAAAAATATTCAACACAATCCTAAAAGACAGAATCCAACAGCATATCAAACAAATTATATACCATGACCAAGTGGGTTTATCCCAAGGTCTCAAGGCTGGTTCAATATACGTAAATCTATAAATGTAATTCAGCACATAAACAAATTAAAAAATAAAGACCATATGATTCTCTCAATTGATGCAGAAAAAGCTTTTGACAATATCCAGCATCACTTCATGATCAGAACACTTAAAAAAATTGATATAGAAAGGATATTTCTTTAACTAATAGAGGCCATCTACAGCAAACCCACAGCCGATATAGTATTGAATGGAGTTAAATTGAAACCATTTCCACTTAGATCAGGAACTAGGCAAGGTTTTCATTATCTCCTCTGCTGTTCAACATTGTGATGGAAGTTTTAGCCATTGCAATTAGGGAAGAAAGGGTGATCAAGGGTATTCACATAGGGTCAGAAGAGATGAAACTTTCACTCTTCACATATGATATGATTGTATATCTGGAAAACACCAGGGATTCTACTACAAAACCTTTAGAAGTTATCAGAGAATACAGCAATGTCTCAGACTACAAAATCAACACCCATAAATCTGTAGCCTTTATATATACCAACAATAGCCAAACTGAAAAAAGTCAAGGACTCTATCCCTTTCACAGTAGTGCCAAAGAAGATGAAATATTTGGGAGTTTACCTAACAAAGGAAGATCTCTATAAAGAGAACTATGAAACTCTAAGAAAAGAAATAGCTGAAAATGTTAACAAAAGGAAAAACATACCATGCTCATGGCTGGGAAGAATCAACATTGTTAAAATGTCCATACTACCCATAGCAATATATAATTTTAATGCAATTCCTATTAAAGCTCCATTGTCATATTTTAAATATCTTGAACAAATAATACTTTGTTTTATATGGGTTAAGAAAAAAACTTCGAATAGCCAAGACATTACTCAGAAATAAAAACAAAGCTTGAGGAATCATGCTACCAGACCTGAGACTGTACTATAAATCGATAGTGATCAAGAGAGCATGGTACTGGCACAAAAACAGAGAGGTAGAGGTTTGGAACAGAATAGAGAACCAAGAGATGAATCCAGCTACTTATTGTTACTTGATCTTTGACAAGCCAATTCAAAACATTCAGTGGGGAAAAGACTCCCTATTTGGCAAATTGTGCTGGGTGAACTGGCTGGCGACCTGTAGAAGACTGAAACTGGACCCACACCTCTTAATATTAACTAAGATAGACTCTCACTGGATTAAAGATTTAAACTTAAGATATAAAACTATAACAATTCTAGAAGAAAGTGCAGGAAAGACTCTTGAAGTAATCGGCTTAGGTGAATATTTTATGAGGACTCCCCAGGCAATTGAAGCAGTATCAAAGATACACTACTGGGACCTGATCAAACTAAAAAGCTTCTGTGCAGCCAAGAACATAGTAAGTATAGAAAGATGACAGCCCTCAGAACGGGAGAAAATATTTACAGGTTATGCCTCTGAGAAAGGTTTAAAAATCAAAATCCACAGAGAACTCAAAAGTATTAGCCAGAAAAGAACAAGTGATCCTATCTCAGGATGGGCAAAGACTTGAAGAGAAACTTCTCTAAAGAAGACAGGTACACGGCCTCCAGACGTATGAAAAAATGCTCACCATCCTTAATCATCAGAGAAATGCAAATCAAAACTACTTTGAGTTATCACCTAAATCTAGTAAGATTAGCCCACATGACAAAATCCCAAGACCAGAGATGTTGGCATGGATGTGGAAAAAAGGGAACACTTCTACACTGCTGGTAGGAATGCACACTAATACGTTCCTATTGGAAGGATGTTTGCAGAATACTTAGAGATCTAAAAATAGACCTGCCATTCAATCCTATAATTCCTTTACTAGGTATATACCCAGAAGACCAAAAATCACGTTATAACAAAGACATCTGTACCAGAATGCTCATTGCAGCTCAATTCATAATTGCTAAGTCATGGAAGAAGCCCAAGTGCCCATTGACCCATGAATGGATTAATAAATTGTGGTACATGTATACCATGGAATACTACACAGCCTTAAAGAAAGATGGAGACTTTACCTCTTTTATGCTTACATGGTTGGAGCTGGATCATATTCTTCTTAGCA
>CAUYON010059759.1:0-13741 GCA_963573935.1 Arctocebus calabarensis | reverse complement strand
GGGTGGAAGGGGGAGGAGGTAGCAGAGAGGAGTGGGGGTTGGTAAGCTCTCACCTCAAAGGCTTAGTGTAACGGTGTACAGCACACCTCCTGGCTGAAGGCCTCAACTACAACTTGAACTTTACCTAACAAATGCAAACGATGTAACCCAATCATTTGTACCATCATAATATTCTGAAATAAATTTAAAAAAAAAAATAAAGAAAAGAAGTAAACTTGAAAAGAAAAAAATGAAAGCAATGATACTTAACATGGAATATGACTGTATGTTTCAATCATACCCTTGCGCTGAACATGACTGAGGCAAGATAGGACGAAGCCCTGTTCTCTTGTTGGGGGAGGGGATGGGGTAGCGAAGTGGGGATGAGAACCAAACCACCAGATGGCCAGGAAGGAAGGTGGGTAATGAATGATTCTAAAGACGTTGTCTGGTTAATGATAATGAAGCGAAATATTTGGCGTTTAGACAGTTTTACTTTTTAAAAAGTATGCTTTGACGCTTGATGCTATACATAGTGAATAATTTATGCTCTTTGGGATCACAGAAAGGCTTTGAGCTGCTCTAGGAAAAAGAATAAGGGGGGGGGCAAATCTGTCCAGAGAGGTTTGTTGTTTGGGAAGAGAGGGATATATGTAGTACATGTTAATGCAATTCTAACCAGCTCAGCAAATCACACCATAGACCACGTGGATTTCTGTGAAAGCTGAACCATGTTTGCAAATGATTTTCTTTTAAATCGTCATCCATTCTGTATAGTCTGCAAGACTGAAACAGCCTACCCTCTCCCTCTTTTCTTCCCCTGTTCATTATCTTTATAGGTTTCTGTCTAACTGTCCCACAGACGAGCTTTGCTCATTGGTATTCACATACACCCCTACCAGTCCACTAGGCAGTAGCTCTAGTGACCAAATCTGTGAAACAGGCAATGACTACTGCAGGGGGTAAGCTAGGGTTGAGGGAACCCTGCTGGACCATCTGATCAGGATTTCTGTGCTATGAAATATATCTTAAGAGATTTATTTTGACAAATCAGGCATTAAAAGAGAACAATGGTAGAAGGTAATGTATGCTATGAAATCCTCTTGCCAGCCCCCTCATTCCCACTGAAAGGCTCTGCTTTCCCTTGCTGGGAGAGAGGGAAACCCACAGGGAACAAGGCAGCCACTGAGGTCCCAAGCAGCACAATAGGTGAGGCTCAGGCGTCCCGTGAATGGCCACAACTGACATAATCTGAGGAAAACCAAGAGCCAAGACCTGAAAAACTATTATAAAGGGCAGATGTAAAGAGCAACTTCAGCTGTGCTGAAGAGGTCAAGGACATTCTAGGAGCAGCAGACTTAGAGACAGTAAGGACTGAATAAGCAGTGTCCTCCTCAAAGGTGACCACACTATAGGGCAGTTAGAGAGGCTGGGACCTCCAGGCAACGAGGTCTCCCCAGACAGACACCCTCAATTTCTTCCAGAGAGGACAGTAGCTCTAGCCCAACAACCTTAAAAAAAAAATCTTCCCTGTTGAAAGCAATGGATCCTAGCAGCTGCCCCTACCAAATCTCTCATCTCCTTACCTCCTACTCCTGGGTCTATCAGACCAAGCTTAAAAAATAATAATGATGATGGTGATGATGATAATAATGACAGCTCACTTTTACAAAGCACTTACTATGTACAGAGATCCTTGTACCGTGAAGCTATTATTTTATTTATTCCTTACAATTACTCCATGATGTAGGCTACTATAATTATCATGATCATCATAATTATAATTCAGTATTTATTGTATCAGACCAGGAAAATGAAGTATAATTTGGCTAAGTTATGTCCAAATTACACAGATTTTTAAGTGTGAGAGTTGAGATTTTGAACCCAGACTTGATTTTGAACTCTAGGCTCTCAGCCCCTGTGGCAGTGTTCCCCAAATTTTCTACAATGCACAGATCCCTTAAAGAGAAAAATGTTCTTCTCAGCCTCCAGTACTGACTAAAATCAGCTATAAATTCCTTTTAGAATTGTTAAACCAAAGCCAAATATATACATTAAAAACATTTAATAACTAAACAATAAGACCAAAAAAAAAAAAAAACAAAAAGACCAATAAAATTCAAATTAGAAACATTAATTCACTGTGATAAAGGACCCTGTTCTGTTGAAACTAGATCATCAGTATTGGTTTTAATAGGAGAAAGATGAGTCTTAGGTCAGGTTCTGTACCGAATAATTTTTGTGTGTGTATTTTGGCTTCAGTAATTCAGATAATGCCTGTTAGGGTAAGTATGTTATTAATTATTTCAAGCCTTTGCTTTCTGGTTCACAATAAATAAACTTCATATTTTTCTAAAACATTGCCAACAAACAATCTTCAAGTGTCAATTTTAATTAATTGTCATTTGATAACTCTGTAATATTGTTTTGTTTACGTGAAAAGATTATGATTGCAACATTATTACAATTTTCATTAGAGATAATCCATGATTGTCAGAAGCAGGTCTCATTTGATGTGCCTGGCCGTGTTTACCATGAATGAGCGGCGACAGTTTGGTTTATTCAAAAATGGGCTCTGTAGAGAGTGTCTGCAATTTGGGAGAGCCCACTCAGGAACATATTGTTGTGAGTGTGATTTGCATATATGCTTTTGCACCCTGTGATGGCCCAGATCTCCAGTAACATTTCTTCCTGTGATGCTTTTATTAATACATCACTCCCTGGCATCATTTGACTTTCACTTAGTGAAAATAAAATTTTCAAAAACAAGTGTAGATGTCCTCATGAAAATTATGTGGGAGTTCTCGGAATGAGTAATCTATCTTTAGAATGATTAGAACACACTAATAATTAGATACTCATGAGAATATCATTGAAATACAATATAATTTTTTTTTAAAAATGCTTTATAAAACATTTGGACTGTTGAAAATTTGTGGGTTTCAGTTTAAGAATCATGGACCTTGTGTGCAGATTTCCTTGCATCCAGTAAGTAAGGAGTGGTACAATTCTCTCCAGCATTGAAAGCCTTGGTTCTGGAGTCATCTCCCAAATTACATACAGAGGCTCCGTTCTCAGCCCCTTTCTTCAGTACCTATTCATAGTCCCACGTTCCTATTTCTATATGCTCCATTCACAAAATAAAAACTCTTATTTCCCAGCACCCAGTTTTTCCCAAAAGAGGTCTATAAATCTCGTTAATCTCCCTGAATAGATGAGGAAATGATAGCCCAAAGAATTGACTCATCCAAAATTACTGAAAGGTTACAGATCTCCCAGTTCATGCTTTTCTCATTAAAACACACTGCTTCATCTGAGTGAGATGCAAAGAAGCCAGGGACTCATGTATTATTAATATAATTATAAAGGGAAGAATATGCACAAGAACAAGGACAAAATCAGCAGCCTTGCTGTACCTCCATTAAGATTTAATACTGGCACCTCCTATTTTCAAATAACAACAGTAATAATACTGATGATGATGCAGAATTTTAGAATAAATTCTCTGGCCATTGTTATTTGCTCTATTTGAAATTGGTTTGAGAAGTAATTTTTTTTCATTTTGATTAATATGAGGGTACATACATTAAGGTTACATTGTTTGTGTTTGTAAGATAAAGTCCAAATTGTGGTTGTGACCTTTACCAAAGAAGTGTGCCATTTATCTATACATTGTACCTGTTAAGTGGGAATGTACCAAACCCCTTTCCCCACCCCTTGAACTTTGTTGAGTTTTTCTTTCATATGTGTACATTGTTGTTAATCTACAAGTTTCACTTTAGTATTGAGTATGTGGGATGCTTGATTTTTTCTATCTTGAGATAATTTACCCAGGAAAACTATTCTCCAAATCCATCAAAGTTGTATTAATAGACTAAAATACTCCATATTTTTTATGGCTGAATGGTATTCTTCCTATTCTACTGCACTTCATTAATCTATTCGTGTGTTGAAGGGCACTTGGGCTGTTTTTAGATGTTAGCAATTATAAATTGGCTTCTATAAACATTAGAGTGCAGATATCCTTATGATAAAATGACTTCTTTTTTCTTTGGGGTGGATACCTACTAATGAGATCAAAGGATCAAGTGAAAAGTCTACTTCTAGTCCACTTTTTCTTTGAGGACTCCCTATACTTCTTTCCATAAAGTCTCCACCAACAATGCAAGGGTATTCCCATCTTTCTGCACCCAGGCCAGCAACATTTGTTTTGGGACCTTGTGATGTGGACCATTCTCACAGGGTTTAATGATATCTCAAAGTGGTTTTGATTTTCATATCTCTAATAATTAGAGATGATGAGCATTTTTTTCATGAGTTTGTTGGCCATCCATCTGTTCTCATGAGAAAAGATTCTGTTCATGTCTCTCACTCCCATTTTAATGGGGTCGTTTGCTTTTTTAAATTGAGATTCTTGATTTCTTGATAGATTCTGGCTATTATCCTTTTGTTGGATTCATACAATGCAAACACCTTCTTCTACTCTGAATATTGTCTCTTTGCTTTGTTGATTGTGTTCTTAACTGTGCGAAATTGTTTAACTTTACCAGGTGCTATTTGTATATTTTGTTGTTGCTGCAATTGTCGTTGGGGCCATCTTCAAAAATTCTACCCCAAGATTGGTATTAAGAGTTTTTTGCACACTTTAGTGCTTACATAGTTTTGTGTCCTAAGTTTAAGTCTTTTATCCATCATGAGTTAATTTTTATAAGTGGCAGGAGCTGTGGGTCTAGTTTCAGCCTTTTCCATGTGGCCAATCAGTTTGAGAAGCAATTATGAAGAGCACTTCTTTAATTATAGGACTCTAAAATTTATTTATTAATTCAACAAATACTTATATAATGCGGTATCAATAAAGAGCAACTTTACATGTTTTAATTTTATTTTCATGAGAAAAGTATTATTTAAAAATCATTACAATACTTTGACACAGACTTCCTTAGTTTGTGAAAAAGTGAGCAGGATGGACCCTTCAGCGACAAGTAGGTAATGAAAAGGCCAACAATTGTTGTCAGAGAAAACTGATTTCCCCAGAAATGTGAATGCAGAGGGTGTAGGCTTACATTTGCAGTTTTTTAGTTGGGTAAATTGGATGTACCCATGATAAGCTGGACTTGGATCCTTAAAGTTGTTGATAACTGTTCTAAATAGTATCATTTAATAATTAATGTTCCTTACATAGTATTAGTTAAATTAGAATATCTCAGGCTTAGGAAATATATACATATATTTTTGGCTTAGGAATATATTATTGACTGTGGCAACTATCTTTTCTAGAGGTCCACTGAAACTAATGGAATGTTGTATTAGAAACAGGATACAACTTAATTTAGGCTCAGGGATTCATGCCTGTGTCTCCCAGAAGTGGCCACTGCTGTGACAGTGGATGTTGAACTTGGGACTGATCTATCATTATTCCACCAGCAATCAGTTTAAATGAGTTGAACCTTAGCTGTGCTTTTGAAGACTTAACAGAGGAAGCTATGCTCATCCATAGCACAGGGAGAGCCAGCCTGGAGAAGTGAATTATAAGTTAACATGATAATGTGGCATTTGGAAGAAGCAATGATTTGCATTTGGGTTGATGGACCAGTTAACAAGTGACAAGCAAGAGTGATTAGTAAGAAATCTCTAAGCTTTAATCAGGATCCTTATTAGAGAAGAAATTTGGGAGTGGTGCCTGTGGCTCAGTGGGTGGGGTGCTGGCCCCATCTACCAAGGGTGGTGGGTTTGAACCTGGCCCCGGCCAAACTGCAACAAAAAATAGCCAGGCATTGTGACTGAAGCCTGTAGTCCCAGCTACTCAGGAGGCTGAGGCAAGAGAATCGCTTAAGCCTGGGACTTGGAGGCTGCTATGAGCTGTGATGCCATAGCACTCTACCAAGGGCAATAAAGTGAGACTCTGTCTCTAAAAACCAAAGAAAAAGGAAATTTGGGACAAAGATTGACTTTCAAAAAATTTCAGTCATAAACCATTTTACATCACCCAGTCTGGGGCGAGACGCCATCCCTTCCCAATCTTCTATTGCATCCATTACTTGTCCTCATTGTAACATCTGTGTGTGGTAGTTCATATGGGATTCAGACAGGAAAATGAATTCACTCTAAGTATTACGGAAATAAAGAATTTATTGTAATAATTAGATTTTACACAAATATGGGAGGAGCAGAGGAAGAGAAAATCTGGTAAAGTCAAGCACAGTGCAGCAAAGTTGTGGGTGGACTTTTGAGAGCTTGAAAAGAAATCTAAGAAGTCATCAACATTGGACCTACAGGGAGATCTCATGGGGAGTCTCTATAAACTGTCCCTCTGGGGAAAACATTGCCTCCCCAGAGCTGCAGCTTGGTGATTCTCAGGACAAGCACATGGTCATGGGCCTGGGCACTGCCTAAAGGCAAGCTGGACAGGGAGTGGAAAAGACAGCCAGCACCACCACATCTGTCTATCAATGCAGCTGTTGGCGACAACCTTTGGAAAGCAATGAATTCTGCGTCATTTCTCAGCCAAATCTTAAGCAAATTCTTCTTTAGGAAAAGTAATAACAAAAAGTTATAAAATCCTAGCTTTGGCCAAGGCACCTAATATAGCCCAGCATGCCTTATCTCTCTGTTTGTCTTCTAGCCTGTGAGATCAGAGGACAGGGAATGTATCACCTCTGTTTTAAGAAGCTCAGTTTCTTTCTTTTTTTTTTGTTTTTTTTTTTTTTTTGCAGTTTTTGGCCGGGGCTGGGTTTGAACCCACAACCTCCCGCATATGGGGCCGGCGTCCTACCCCTTTGTGACACAGGCGCCAAGCACAGTGCCTAAGACACAGGGAGACTCAGTAACCATCTGGGCGAGGATAGAAGAGCATTGATATGGCTGAGATGGCCTTTGGGTTTTCAGTCATTCTCAGAGCATATCGGGGAAATGGTGCTGTGTAGTCTTAGGATTAACATCCATCATGTGTCAAGACTGATTCCACTGAGTAAATGTAGAAGGATTCCACTGTGGAATATGAATTTAATTATCTATATCAATATATTTACTTGAAAGTTAAGGAAAGTATGGAAATGTTATCTAAATTCAAATTTGCCTTTTCTCTTTAATGTTATCAGCACTTTCAGTTTTACTGTGTTTTCTTTTAGTTTGAGGGTGGCCATTCATTTTCCATTTTCTGTTCATTGCTGCTATTGTTTTCAAGATGCTGACAGTAATGTATAATGAAGGATCATAGTATGTCAACAAATTTATTCTGAGGTTAATTGTTCTTATCAGAAAATCAAAATGAATTTGAAGACACATCTGTTTTCTAAGTCTGCTCCAAGAATGTTAAAGTCCACATCATGTGTCTTTATCTCAGCGAATAAAAGGCAAATCTCCATCAGCAAAAAGAGAAAGGAACATTCAATTAAAGTCCTCACATAAAATTTTGTCACTTTGGGCAGCACCTGTGGCTCAGTGGGTAGGGTACTGGCCCCATATACTGAGCGTGGCGAGTTTGAACCTGGCCCCAGCCAAACTGTGACAAAAAAATAGCCCGGTGTTGTGGCAGGTGCCTATAGTTCCAGCTGCTTGGGAGGCTGAGGCAAGAGAATCGCCTAAGGCCAGGAGTTGGAGGTTGCTGTGAGCTGTGATATCTTGTCACTCTACCCATGGTGACAAAGTGAGACTCTGTCTCAAAAAAAAAAAAATTGTGACTTTATTTTACTTCCACTTATCCCAAAATATTAAACTGTGAATTATCCTTCTTATAAAAATCAATGAAACATTTATGTATGATAGTACATTTGGGGAGAAAAGACTTTAGTATTTGGCTGGTATGAAGACTTCAGTATGCTATTTCTGTCCTCGTGTCCTCCCCCTGGCTTCCTCACAAGCCAATATTGTGTGTAATAACATCATCAGAGTAACTTCCGTATCTGGTACTGTACTTCTGGCTGAATGAACTATTCGAAAAAATTTCTGTCTGAAATAAACTTAATATTTCTAGATTCTCAGTTAACTTTTATAATAAAAGAAATCTATGTCTATGACTAAAAATAACTCTTCCCCTCTGTCATCTGCTCTGGGTGGTTTTATCTCCACATTCCCCAAATGGAGGGTGCAGCATTATGCCACGGGGGAAGCATGAAGCTGCAGAATATGGGGGTCCTCATCTTTTCTCCTCGGCATATATACCTTACTAAACATATTTCTAGAATTTCAATAATAAAGCAAACATTATATATAGAATAGAATATAAAAGTTGCATGAATTCATAATGTAAAATGAGAGATTCCAGAGAAATTTTGACATTACTGGAGATTCCTCTGGAGAATGTCCCCTCATCTCGTGAGAAGGGTGGTTTCATGGCAGTCACTGAGGACTCTCTTCCCAAGGCAAACACTATTGTTGGCGTTAGTAATGAAAAATACTCTCAATTTTTAGACAACTGGAATTTAATGTCATTCCCAGAGAGATTTAGGACTAGAAGTTACTATCTAAATTGTTACTGTCAAGTTAATCCAAAAAGCATTTTTATGTTTCTTTATTACCAGACATAACACGAGACAACCTGTCATTTGATCAATGAGGCTGTCATAAACCAATACCCATTTGTCAGACTGAAAAGAACAAATGCCAAGAGGGCCAGGGATTGAAAAGAGGAGAGGCTTGCGTTAGAAGGCCACTGTCATGTCGGAAGATGTTCCTGGACTATACTGGTTTGAAGCCACCCTGACCCGTCCTCCCTTCCCCACCTCCCACTCCTCATCTCCTGTCCTTCTTTCGGAGCCCAGATCAACAGTCTGTGCTATTCTCTAGGGTCTTGCCAGTTTTTCTGCTAGGAGAAACTCTAGTATTTCTGGCTATGATCCAATTTATAATTTTTAAGCAGACAGGAGTTAAAAGAATGAGTTCTTTAAGTCCTGTAAGTTAGAGCAGTCCAAATTTACTAGCTCTGGCAGTAAGAGGTCTCACGTGACAATGTTACTCTGCCACAGTAAATCAGAATTGTCTTGGCTTAGTAAGGGGTAGGTGAAGGTTGAGGGTCTAAGTTGCCCAAATTTGTGCCCTGACATCAGACAGGAGATAACCATTTCTGCTGAAGACCAAGTTTACTTCCACGGGGCTGCTCTTTGCCCTAGAGATGTTGTTGTCTGAATAATGTGAGTCTCATTTCCATCCTAACTGTGTCCCTTGACCCCCATATTGGTGGAGCAATTCTAAGCCCTGAGATACAGGGCCTGAGATAGCCCCTGTGTAATTATTAAGAAAGTCTCCTTTCACTCTCAAAATTGTCCTGGTTTACATCTTCGTTAAATTGTTTCTTTAAAAACCTCACTGTAAAATTCAGCATTAAAACTGAGCTATTTTTAGCTAAGTCAGAGACACAGAAATAAAAATATAGAATTAATGAAAATAAATTGGCCACATGAGGTTGGAATAATTGAGCAGGACCATCTGGCAAAAACCAATGAGAGACTGTGGTCTTCTGGGGTCACACAGCAATAGAGGGAAGAGCTCCTCTCCCTAGCAAGGACAGCAGAGCACAGTCCAGTGTCGTCCTGCCAGCCAGCCAGCCTTGCCTGCGGCTTCTAGCTCCTTCTCTTGGGCTGCCCTCACTTTCTCTGGCAGTCTCACCCCTGAGGAGTGGGGCTCTGAGACATCACACCTCTGAGCTTATCACTGACTGACTGTGTGACCTAGCCCAAATTCACCTGTCTATGCCTCAGCCTTTCCCTCCACGAGAGGAGAATAATCAGAGCTGCCTTGTAGGGTTGGTAGAAGGATCAGAGATCACTTAAGGTATTTAGCCTGATGTTTAGCACCAACTTAACACAAACTAGGCAAGAGCTATTTCATGGCCTAAATCAGAATTCTGAACAATTTAGTACGTGACTTTCTACATCTTATAAATGGGTTCCTGTTTTTATATGCCTCGCTCTCCGCTCTCCTTTGTGTTGGTAAATCCCTTGAGGATAAAGTCTACATTTTAGACTTCTGTTTTGCTCATAGCACCTAAGCTGTATACTGCAAGGCACAGAGCAGCTCTTTAATATGTTCCTGTTAAATACTCAGTTCCCTCCCAAGCCCTATGAACACCTATGGCCAGGACCAATCAGCTCTGTTTCCCAAGTCCCTGCAGGGTAGCAGCAGGGTTACCTGAGGTAGCCACAAGGAAGGGGAAATTGTGAGGAAAGGAGAAAGGCCCTAGGTGGAATAAACATAAGGTGTTCTTTGAAAGCAGTGAAATTCCACTGCTTCTCTTTTTTTTAAACATGATTATAAATAATGGAAATTTAGTATTATTTTTCTTCTTTCCAAAGTATGAAAATAAAAAAATAGGCCTTAGATTTTCAGCTTGTGCTTCTGCAGTGCTGACAACTGCTACTCTCGGACAATCTTACTCCAAGCCACTATTATGTGTTGAATATGTATATATGCTGTATATTTATAATATATGCATATTAAAAATAATTTAACTAAGAGCTTGATTGAGAGGTTTAAGTGGATGCAAGGTCAGATAACCTAGAAAATTGCCAAATTTATTTATCTTCACTGCCAACCCAGCTTAAAATCAGTGTTTCCTTAGGAACTACAGCATACATAGTTTGCTATCATACTATATTTTAATTTGATTATATGCCCAGGAAATAAAGAATGTCATATGATCCAATCATGTGATAGCTAAATGGGTGAGTTTTCCAAGGAAACAGGCAGTGTTCTGGACTAGTATGCATCGACTCCTAGCATAGATATTGGGTATAGATTTCTGTTAATATGCCTTATTACGCATTCCTTGAGGTTTTTTTTGAAACTTTCCACAATTAAATCAGAGTCTACTATTTCCCCTTTTTCTCATTGGCTCCTGATGTCAGAACACATAAGACAACTTTTATATCAGTGCACCCAAATTTCCAGACACTCCTTCCATTTCTGGTTACTCAGAAACCCATAAATGTAAAGATTAAAACACTGACCCAGACAGAATTTGCTGCAAGTAAAAATGTGATTCAGGTTCACTCCACTGTATTTTTAAAGGAACTTGAGACTTTCTATGTCTCTCTATGGGAATTATACAAATCCAAGAATTTTAAAATTAGCCTTGGTCACTCAAAAGTACCAAATTCACCAACACGCTAACAAAAACATCTTTCTTTTCCCTGTCATTGGTCTTCATAATAACATCTTTGTTGATATAAATGTTACATATGGACTATTTACTTGTTATCCTAAGTGGTCAAGGGCAGATTGGAGAAGGCAATTCTTTGTTCTGCCCATAGTTGGTTGGCCTTGATCTCCTCAAATCCTGAGTGAGAGAATGAGGCCAAGAGGGGAGATGCAGGTCAGTGAGGATAAACATTGTCAACAGCATCATCACAGTGACTGCAAGAGGCAGGGTATGGAAGTCCAAATAATTGTGTGACCAAAGTTGTCTGCATTTCCTTTCACCAGAAAAGAAAATGGGAAAATTGCCATCATAAAGACTAACTTTTTCAGTAACAAAAATCTACTTTTCCTGCTGATAACAACAACTGTGAAGAAGACACTATTGTACAATCACAGCAGGCTCACTCAGCATGCTTTCACACATGCATCTCACTTTTTCTTCACAAGAACCCCATAAGTTGTGTTCAGACCCCCATTCTAGAGAAGAAACTGACTTCCAGATGATTGCAAATGTCCCAAGACTCTACAGTAGTGACAAAACTATGACCAAAGCCCAGGTCTCCCAACTCTACCATATTACTTCTTCCTTTGCTGGCCTTAAGAATAGGTAATGCGGATAGTCAGCTACTTAGCATCTAAAGGATCCTCCTTTTGATACCTCCCAACTGAGTGCTCTTTGGCACCTCCCTCTGAGTACTCTTTCAAGTGACTCTTCTTAGCCTCTACTGCTAGTATGCAATGAACTTACCTTCCACAAGTCAGCACTGATTACTAGCACCCGTCCCGAGCCCCTGGTACAGGGCCACCAAGTGCAGTTGTTTAGGTGGTGCACTGCTCAATGCAAAAGGGCTCGTTAACATTCTGGCTTACATAGCTGTTCTGTCTCAGTATGCAAAAGATGTGTGAGATTCATCAGACTATGTGTGGCTGTTTGTGGAACTGGTCTACTAGGCTCATACATAATATCCTGCTACACTTACACTACCTTCTCTAATCCTTACCATAAAGCATATGATAGGATGATAAAATATCAATAAATAAAGCCTAATGTATTAAAAAATGTACAATAAGAATTATAATTAACATCCTTATATTAATAATAATGTGGATTTAAGGATGCTAACTTAAAAGATTTAGTGTTCAAAGATCATCATGTTTTACTGAAAATTCATAAGCTATACCGTTATACTCTTACCATATTGCAAATAATTTTTATATCTGTTGTAAATCTACTATTATACTTTTTTAAAGCCTAAACTATTATACAATAGTAAGGTTAAATTAGACTCAGACAATTGAACTTCAGGATGATGATGTGTAAAAGAGAGAAAGAATTTGTTTTTTAAAGTAAACATAAACCTGTCAAATAAGAATTTCTGAATAGAGAATAAATGCCAGTCATTTTTATAATGTCATTATTTTAAAAACACCAACCTGTATTATTTTCCTTCTTAGGACAGCAATATGTTAAGTTTATAATTGAAACAAACTACTAATGGTTGATAATGAAATCTTCACCATTATTATTGTCACTGTATTAGTTGGAGTAACTTGTTCCTTGAAAAACAAGAAAGAGGGTGGCGGCTGTGGCTCAGCGAGTAGGGCACAGGCCCCATATGCCAAGGGTGGTGGGTTCAAACCCGGCCCCAGCCAAACTGCAAAGCAGAAAAATGGCCGGGCACTGTAGCAGGTGCCTATAGTCCCAACTACCTGGGGGACTGAGGCAGGAGAATAGCTTAGGCCCAGGAGTTGGAGACTTCTGTGAGCTGTGAGATGCCATGGCACTCTATCAAGGGCAATAAAGTGAGACTCTATCTCTACAAAAGAAAGAAAGAAAGTAAAAATTACAAACCACTGACAATGATGTCCTTTAAATGTTTAGGTACATGTGGTAAATCATTGACAAAAGTGACTGCAATTATTTCTATCTTTGCACACCACTGTGCAAACAACATTGCATTTCTCCCATCAAGAACTGGTGTCTTTTTCCCAAGTCTTTGAATCTGGTCTAGGCTTGTGTCTTAGTGTGACCAATAGATCTCAGTGAAAGTTATGGATATCATTTCGAGTCTCTTGGAATGCCACTATGGGAATACTACCAAGGTACACTTTTGGGGATATGGATCAGAGCTGGGTCATCCCAGCTGATGCTAGACCCCAAATGACCACAGACACATGGGCTAACCTAGCTAAGTCTAAAATTACTGAACACAATCATGAGGTGGAATCAACAGAAAAACTCTGGCAATATGAATAACCAGAGTAGATCAACTCCCCCAAGGAATGACAGGGCAGATGAAGCACAAGATCCCTTGCATAAGCAAATGCCTGAGATGTCAGAAGTTGAATTCAGAGTCTGGATAGCAACTAAGATCAGCTCAATGGAGGAAGAGATGGAATTAGAATTTCAAGCAGTAATCCAAAAGACCCAAAAGATGTCTCAGAACTGAACGAGTTCAAAGAGAAAATGGCCAAAGATTTTGACACATTGAGACAAGAATTTGCAGCCCTCAAAGATGTGAGAAATACAGTACAATCCCTCAGTAACACAATGGAGCAAGCAGAAGAAAGAATTTCTGAAGACAAAGCTTTCGAACCTTCCCAAACTCTCAAAGAGGAAGAGAAATGG
>CAUYON010059758.1:0-21787 GCA_963573935.1 Arctocebus calabarensis | reverse complement strand
CCTTCTGGGTAGATGCCCACTAATGGGATTACAGGATCAAATGAGAAGCATAGCTTGAGTTCTTTGAGGATTCTCCCCCACTGCCTTCCAAAAAGTTATTATTATTTTGTTGTCCCACCAGCAGTGTAGAAGTGTTCCCTTGATAGATGGGTGTTTTAATAGGAAGCTAACTGTTCAAAACTATCACAGGCCTATTATTTTTCCACTAACTGTTTTTTATACAGCATCTGAGACACATTCACTGTGATGCTTTCCATTAGGGTAGATTCTCCACGACACTTCTCTGAGTCACTGTATCTGTCTCTTTGATTCGCAAATCAGTCTGAATTTAATGTTTTTTTTGCACATGATTGCCACTCAGTAACTAGTGGCATGCTGCATAGTTACTGAGTCTCCATATAGGAGACTCAAAAGCATAACAGAATTGGGTATTTTTCCATCGTATACAAACCAATTCATGATCACTGATTTATCCCGGTGGTGGCCATAAACTGCAAATAGGCAGTCTAAATGTTTATCACGCCTTTTTTCCACATCCTTAATTTCACTGCCTTAGTCGGATTATTGTGTCAACACCTTAAATGTCTCCTTGGCTTTTGCATGTCCTTTTCTTTCTTCTTCATTCCTCCCAATACCACCAGATCAGCGGTCTGAAAGTTATAAATTTGATTGCACCACATTTCTGCTTACTTTTCATGACTATTGCCTTTATGCTAAAGCACACACTGTTATATTGACCCTGCCTTACCTTGCTGACTTCCACAGTCCAAGCAGACCTCCCTTTGCACCCCTCACTGTGACATCTCCCACCCCCTCACTTCCCACTCCCCCACCCTTGTCACCCCCATCCTATTCTGGGGAACCCTCATTCCCTGTACGCATTCTTACCTTGCTTCCTGCTTTTCTTCAACTAAAATCCTTTCCACTGTTCTCTACTTGGCAAATTCTTACTCATCCATCAGAATTTAACTTAAGCTACCTCATTGCCATGAGGCTTATTTTCCCTTGTAGGTTTGTTAGTGGCTTCTTTTTCTTCTTGTCTATACATATCTTTATTGTAGTGTTTATCCCTTTGCACTATGAGGCTGTATTAATGAGTCTTGTCTCTGCTGCTCAGTTTTGAGCTCATTGAAGATCCAGGACTCTGCCCATCTCATTTTCGTGGCTGTGGCATTCAATGGCATTCAACGGCATTCAACATAGATCAAGGCTTATGATAGTTCCAGAAAAAAATGCTGAATCAGTGAGTGAATGAGTGATGGAAACAAACCTTAATTTTAGTGGTATACAGGAAAACTGAAGAAAAGAAAATGTGGTTGTGCCCTCAAGTCTCTCTCCCACATAAAATATGTCACTAAGTACGAGATACATGTCAGTAAAAAATGTCCCTGAAAGCTCACTTGAGTCTTAAAGGTGAGGTGGAATTTAAATATATTTAGGTAGGAGGTACCATCCCCAGATAAAGAAAACAAACAGCCTGTATTATGTCATGATTGAATAAATAAAAAATAATTTGGATTTGGAAAGGATCTTTGTATGTTAATTGAATTCATACAGCTACCTTCATGTTGAAGCACTGGATGAACAAACCCCAACCAACCTCATGATATTCATTCTTGCCATATCATCTTTTTCTCTCTCCCTTACCTACCCTCTTAAACTTTTTAAAATGTATCTAAAGGGAAGGCATTATTAATCAAAAGATAAAAAACGAATCCTCTGGTAGAGAGAATGTTTACAAATTTTCTTTATCTGTCCTAACAATGGAAAATAGTCTCTTAAAGTGTAATGGCAAATAGTTTTGTCAAATTGGTATATGAAATGGAAATTTGCTTTGGCTTATTCATCCTCTGTGAATAAGATGATCCTACAACAAAATAGCATGCAGGCTCCTCCCTCAGGAACAGTGAGGGTAAAATATACACAGTGTTTTCCTATACTGTCAGACATTTAGAGAGCTGCCTTCTATGATTTTAATATTGTCTGACTGTACATTCTCCACCTCATTGAGCGCTTAAGTTGATTTTGATTCTGTTGTCAATGGTGCATTTCCCTAGCATGAGTAGAAACCCCTATTAAACCTTCAGAAAGTTATTTTGCCTTGACAAAGAGACAATTCTATCTCTCTTGTGACTGTGACTGTGCTATACGGTTCTTTCCAAGTATTTTTAGGATGTGGTCTTTAGCAGGGTTCAAAAGGCAAACAGATGAACCAAATGATCAGGACCTGGCAGAAGTTAAACTACATAATAAATGATAGAATTTGGCTGAAATTCTACTGAAACACACAAATGAACACATGTCTCTGTGTAATGTGCAAATATAAAACAGACTTTGTGTGTATTTGTGCAGTAGAATGATAGATATTAAAGTTTTTATTGAGCAGATTGAAAGAGTAAATCCTGGAAGACCTGATGGAAGGATCTAAGATGGGACCAGGTGTTTTGTATCCAGAGGAAGTTCCATATTAGTCTTCAGAGCCCAAGAAAAAGACGAGGGCTGTGGGAGACATGGTGAGTGGCAACAATTAGGAGTAAACTCTGGAATTTCTTCTGGACTTTGGGAATTTACATGAACAACTATTCAGAAGCAGTATATTCTGAGTGCTGTGGTATAGATACAATAAGGGGTGATAATGGAAAGTGATTAAGAGTTGAGTCTTAAAAAAAAAAAAAGAGTTGAGCCTTATGAGAGATCAAATGATGCAGATTAAATCTGGGGCTAGAATCCTCACCGAGAAAACTACTGGAATAGTTCCTGTGATGGTTACAAGGCTCTAGGCTGGGATCAAAGAAAAAGGGGATGAATTTGGAAGCAGAGCCTTGGTGATGCAATAACCAAGGTGCAATAAGAAGATAATCCAAGGTGAGTTTCAGATTGTGAGCCTAGGAGACAGGATGAGCAAGTGAATTTAGAAAGGAGAGGTGATGCTCTTCACACAGCTATTCCGTAGGCTACACATTCTTGGGATGCGTTGCTGGGTACAACAAGAAGTAGAAATTCTGTAAACAGATCAGTTTGGAATACACTGAGATAAAAGTTAAGGATACAGTTAAACTGTAACTAAAGGACTTCTTAGAGCCTTTAATGTGCCATAATTCATTGTTTAGATTGAGTATTCACTGTTTCCCAAATTTACAGATTATAAGTTGGGTGTTTTAGAGATTGGTTGGTAGGTGCAACATGGTGGGTCAGGGTGGGGCAGCACAGTCTGGAAAATGATTTCAAGATAAGAGAACAGTGTGTGTGTGTGTGTCTGTGTATATACACATAGCTGGGTGATAAGGACCCATCTGAATGAGGGCCTTTTCATCAGAGTAAATGTGAAACTAGACAGTATGTAAGAGAACAGGCTAGTTTGAGTATTTAGAAGTCATGGGCAGAGAGATGTGAACCAGAAACATGGCAGAGATTGGATTCTTCTTTATGGCAACCAATAATTAATTAATAGGAGGACAAGAAGTGTATGTGTGTGCGGGGACAAGAAGAAGTAAGACAAAACAATAGAGACCTAGGAAGATTGTGGACAATGTGCTATCACTAGTAACCAGGCTGGAAGGAGTTGATGCATGACACTGAATGAAACAGTGCCATTCTAAAAGCACAAGGGCCCTCTGTTTTATCAATGAGGACACCTCCTGTCTTCATACCTGTCATGCTGGGGTGCTAATGCTTGGGTAAAAGGTAAAGATGGTGACTCAGTGCTCCTTGCTCTATTCTACACTTGACTGACCTCTCACTTTGTGGGGAGAAGAGAATAATGAGCACCAAGGTCTTGCTCTCAAGTAAGGCACTATTTCTGAACAGAAAGAGTGAGAAAGGTAGTTGAAAGTCGTATATCAGTGTGATATTCTTGACAGCTGTTTCTAAAACAGCTATGACTCTGACAAGGTCTTTAACTGTTATTGAGCAGATAGGTTTAATATAATTTGAATTATCTCTAACTTTTTGAGACAACCATGGAAATAAACCTCATATACATGACTCTAATTCTTAAGCCAAATTTCATATTCAAAATCATTCTTTTTAAATTTTATTTTTTTCTTATAACCAAATTTAAAAATACACTGTGAAGTCTGCCCCTTTGGAGGAATCAGAATTGGTAGAATGGTGGAGGAGATGTTTCAAAGGTAAGCTTCCCCCCCGGAATGGAACCATGAAGTAGTTTTTTCTTTTACTGGATTGTGCGTTGTATTTGTAGAATTTGGAGTTTTATTTTACTCTAACATAGCTTCTGTTGATATCAAATAGTTTCAGCTGGGCCCACCAAATGCAGGCGCACTGACAGTTGCTGATATAAATTTCCCAGTGAGCAGGAAAGCCTTCCAGGGGAAGCGCACAGGGCGCTCCATTGTTGGGACACTCCCTTATGCTAGTTTGCTTTTGGCTCTGACATGAGCTGGCTCATGGGCCTTCTGCTCTGTTTTTATTCCTTCTGAAAGCCAAGACTTTTCAAAATGCCATCAGTCATAGGTGTTCATGAAGACAGCATGTAAAAATAAATATGAATAGTTTACAGTGAGTTGTAATAGCAGTTTGGGGATCTCTCTGAGTTATGACGTAAAAGAAAATGCAAAGTTGTGGATGTGGTCAAATAGAGATACTGTTTTGTCTTTCCTCCTGTAACTGTGTCCTGTCTCATATGTTCCCCCTATCCTATATGTGAGCAGGACTTGAGATAACTGTGCTGAATGGTTGGGCACCTCCTACATACCTTTCTGGAGAGCCAAACCCACAAATGGCTATTTCAGCATATGCTGTGATGTTCAGCATCCTTCTGCCTTTCTGGCTACTTGCCTGCCTCATGCTGAATGAGCACTTAATAAATCTATACTGAACAGAAAGGGGGGGGGTTCTATCAGATACTAGTGTTGTAAAAGGTGTGCCGTCAAAGAGCCATCCTTTATCTTGTGTTTTACCAGCTGTTTAAAAGTCATCTCTTATGTTTGGCGATGTGTGAGCCCTTGAGTAATGTCTATCTATAGATAGCTTCTCAGAACATCATCCTCTTCTAGAATAGCTGCCAAAAGCCTGACCTCTGGACAGGGGCACTTTGCCAGCTGCTAGAATGCAGGGAGCAATCTCCCTCCTCACCTTACCCAGGGAACCTGCCTGCCTTTGTGATGTAAGAGTTGTATGTGGTATTCTTGGACAGGAAACTTTCTTCTTACCATTGTCCTATAATTAGAAACTTTTTTTACACTCAAAGGATTTTATATCTGAATTTGAATAAAGTAAAAGAAATGATAGACTCTTTTGCAGGATCTTGGTCTCACGTTCCATATTCACAAAGAGAAACGGATACTTTAGTCATCTGGGAACTGGAGAGCCCTGGACTGCAATCCAGTAATTGTCTTTCCTGTAAGCATTAGTTTTTTTATTTTGGCATAGAAAAGAAAAAAAATTTACTGTTCCACTAATTGAAATCATATGGTGGTTATCTGCACTGATGCTGTATTACTGGGTCTCATACAGGTTGGAGTATATATGATACTTCCACTATACACAAAAATCCCCAAATGTCTATTAAGTGCTTTGGCAAGAAAGCTAAAGGGAGAGGGATTTATGTTATTAAATGTTCAAAGGAATGAATTTTCTAAATTATTTATTCTTAAAAATTAGGTTTTAAATGAAGATTGGGATGTAGTAAGAGATAAAAGTTTACACCAGCCTGATGATTCCTGTGGTTTGAAATAGATTCATAGCAATGGTGTATGTAAATGTTCATCTCTATCCATCTATCCATATGTACGTTCATTCCTAGGCCAAGCAGTCGCTTCCAGGTTGGAGGACAAGAAAACCAGACTAAGATGAATGCACGAGGTCTGACAATTAAGTTTGAAAACTCATTCTAGAAAAATGCTACATACTTCATTGCTGAATATCATTAAGGTCACCTTCAAAGCATTCCCCTTGGGAAGCTATGTACTGATGTCTGTGCCTAGTCTGCCCTTCAAAGCAATTTTGGAACTTTTTTCTGAAATGACCATGAGAGCTGTCATATAAGTTGTGACAATTAAGTTCATGAACCCGTCCTGAGAAGAGTACTTTGAAGGGTGGACTAGGTGCTGGTGTTGGTGCATAGCGTCCCAAAGGGAGTACTTTGAAGGTGACCATAGTGATATTCAGCAATGAGATATATAGCAAATTTTCTAGGATGGGTTTTTGAACTTAATTGCCTGATCTCATATATACTAGAAAGTTTTTTTTCGTTTTCTTTTCTTTCTTTTTTTCTTTTTTTAGAGACAGAGTCTCACTTTGTCTTCCTCAGTAGAGTGTTGTGGCGTCACAGCTCACAGCAACCTCCAACTCCTGGGCTTAGGCGATTCTCTTACCTCAGCCTCCAGAGTAGCTGGGACTACAGGCGCCTGCCACAACGCCCAGCTGTTTTTTGTTGCGGTTTGGCTAGGGGCGGCGCCCTACCCACTGAGACATAGGCGCTGCCAACCCCCTACCCTGTTTCTTTTCTTTTCTTTTTTTTTGTTTTTCATTGCCTGCTTTATTAGGATAGCAAAGAGCCTCTGGCTAGGGTGAATGGGGGCGGGGTCAGGGGAGCTTGGGCTGCTTCAGCCAATGGCAGGAGCGGCCTTCCTGTCACCATGGCAACGGCAGCCGTTCTCAGGCGGACCAGGCCCCCATTGGGTAGAATCTTCCAGTAGGCTCCAGAGGAAGGAAGCAGAAGTGGCACATGGAGGGGCCGGTGGAGGGGCCCGTGGAGGTGCCGGTGAGTAAATGCGGTAGACTTTGGAAAGTTCTCATGAGTGCAATACATAAAGCTGAGGAAGTGAGATCTCTGCTTTTGGGTCAGTAGATCAGTGCCAGTGCTGGTGTACCGTGCACGGCAGAGTGAGGCAGTCAGCCAGCCCAAGCTTGTAGAGCTACCTGCAGAGGCTGAGGGCTGCTATCCCCAAGGGTGACTCCTCTGCCTGTCGATACTAGGAAGTTTTGGGTTTTTTTTTTGTTTGTTTTGTTTTTTGAGACAGAATCGCCCTACTATGTCGCCCTCGGTAGAGTGCTGTGGCACTGTGGCATCACAACAACCTCCAATTCCTAGGCTAAGGCGATTCTGTTACCTCAGCCTCCCGAGCAACTGGGACTACAGGTGCCTGCCACTACGCCCGGCTATTTTTTGTTGCAGTTTGGCTGGGGCTGGGTTTGAATCCACCACCCTCGGTGTATGGGGCTGGTACCCTCCTCACTGGGCCACAGGTACTGCCCAGCTTTTGGTTTTTTTTTTTTTTGGTAGAGACAGAGTCTTATTCTGTCACCCTCGGTAGAGTGCCGTGGCATCACACTGCTCACAGCAACCTCCAACTCCTGGGCTTAAGCGATTCTCTTGCCTCAGCCTCCCGAGTAGCTGGGACTATAGGCGCCCGCCACAACGCCAGGCTATTTTTTCTTGTTGTTATAGTTGTAGTGGTCATTGTTGTTTGTCAGTCCCAGGCTGGATTCGAACCCCCTAGCTCCAGTGTATGTGGCTGGCGCCCTAGCCCTTTGAGCTATAGGCGTTGAAGCGTAGCACAAGAAAGAACCAGAAATGACAGGCCAAGCAAGGGAGTGGAACATGAGAATCTGTTCTATCCAATGGCATATGATAAAATGGGCCTATTTGTAGATCCCCATCAGGGCTGTTCAACCTGTGGCCGCATGGGCCATATGCTTATTTTGTGAGGACGTTTTTTGCTTGTCTATGGTGTCAGATATCAAGAAAAATATGCATAGACCTTTTGTTTACTAATCAACTTTTCTTAGTGTTTGTGTATTTACTGTATGGCCCAGGACAACTCTTATTTGTCCAATGAACAGCAGAAAAGAAAAAAACTTGGGCACCCCGGCCTTAGATGGTGAATGAGATGTGTCCAGAGAATGTCAACACATACCTCAAGCATGGCTTATGGCTGTTCTGGATAAGCCTTTTTTTTTTTTTTTTTGAGACAAAGTCTCAAGCTGTCATCCTGGGTAGAGTGCTGTGGCATCATAGCTCATAGCAACTTCCAACTCTCCAGCTCAAGTGATCCTCTTTTCTATTTTTAGTAGAGATGGGGAGATTTAGCCTCGCTTTTGCTCAGGCTGGTCTTGAACTCGTGAGCTCAATCTATCTATCCACTTCAGCCTCCCAGAGTGCTAGGATTACAGACATGATCTACCTACCATGCCTGGCCTGGATAAGTCATGTTCCTTATGAGGGCAAGAACCCCAGTACTCTGTGGAGGAAGAGTGGAGATCCCGTATCTTCTTGCACTGCAAGCCTAACATCCTTCTTCACTGCTTGCTAGGTGGAGGAGAGATGTACATATGGCATTCCCTGATTTTTCTATCTATTCAGGTCTGCATCATAGCCAACCTTCAGTTGCATGTGAGCTGTGTACTGGAGCTAGACATTGCTTTCATAGGCATACCCTTTGATATTTGGGATTCTGTTCATTTTAAGCCCAATGGACCAAAGATGTTTTCAGAAGTAGAGGGAGCTGGAAGGCTGTTGGAAAACCAATAATTCACTGCCCTTTGTCTTTGCTCTTGTATCTAGAGGAAGGGCAGGAGCTGGAGGTCCCCAACTAGGGCTATTTGGAAAGGTGTGGGGTGTCTGGGATAGATGCAACGATTGGGGGGCACTAAAACTTTAGTGGGCAGGAATAAGGGCTACTAACTGTCTTTTGGTGTGTGAGGCAGTCTTCTACAATGAAGAAATGCACCCACCTAAAATGCCAGTAAGGGGGAACACTGCAAAAGAACAGCAGGGTTAGCTCCCTCTGAAGGTTAGTACAGCCACGGGCATCTGCCTGCTTAGCCTTCGAGGTAGTCTGAGCCCAGAGAGGCAAGACACAGCCTTCCAGTTTGGGTTCAGAACCACTTTTTCTCTTCTTCCTCCCCGCCCTTTTTGTTTTCCTTTGGTGAAGGGTCTCATGGGCAATTATGCATCCTTACTTTTCCCTTAATGATGGTGTCTCATTGTCTGTGCTACTAAAATCAAGTTCCTCTTTGAACTGACTCATTTAGTAGCAATGACAAGTTCTTATGCCAGTGAGACTATACAGGATAGAAAGAATTTGGTGGAAAAGGTGAAGGAGAAAAGAGAAAGAAGAGTGAAAAAGAAGTTTTATAACTCATCTACATATGGGAATAGGCACATGCATTTTTAATCTAAGAAAAGGTATTTGATTAATAGTAATGGAATCCTTCTTATGCCTAGGTCGGTGGTTGTCAAACTTGAGCATGCATCAGAATTACATGAAGGCCATTTTCTATCAGACTGCTGGACCCCTTGCCTGGAGTTTCTGATTGAGAAAGTGTGGGGCAGGGCCTTGAAATTTGTTTCACTATCGAGTGCTCAGGTGCTCGCTGGTGTAGGGACAACACTTCTCTAGGTACAGATCCTAGAGAAGCGAGAAACACTGGGACAATTCTCATCTCTGAATACCAGCAGGACCCAGCTAAGAGGGGAGGAACTTGCTGTATTCTAGATTGTTAGTCATGGCTCATGAAGAAGAAGGGAGGATTTAAGGTCCAGCATCCCCAGAAGATGAATATAATATCAGCTTCACTATCACCCCCATTGCTTAGATCCTTTCAGAGGCCAGTGGACTGTTATTTTCTGGGGGGGAAAAAACAGAGTAAGCTTTGCCGTTTGTGTGTCTTTTTCTACCAACCTAAGTATATTTAACTGGTGGTCTTTCTTGATGTTTGTTACCTTGGTCATTCTGGTAAGCCAGGGCAGCAGAGATGATGTATGCAGTACTTTCTTTTGTTACCGAAGAAGTAGTTGTGACAATGTACAACTTGCAAAGGTTTCTCAAAGGAAGGCATCTATCTGGTTTAAAACCCAAACCACTGCCTGTCTCATTTTTTTGTCTTCATTTTTTCCAGGAAAACAAAATCAGGATTGGGAATAGTGTTTAGTGTTGCATTTCCTGATTTCCTCGGTCCACTGTCAGTAATAACTGAAATACTGGCTGCTTTGTTTTCTTTTTCCTGATGTGCTAACAATAGTGCTGTTTTATCCAGTCCCTGAAAGGGTAAAACAAAGAGGTTGGCAGGGATGCTGTTGAAAGTGTGAACAGGAATGGGAATGAAATGACGCTTTGAGAAGCTTTTATTTTTATAGTCAATATCTGATTTTTCAAGATAATTTGAAGAACAGTTTCTCATCAAATTTGACCTTATGCCAGAATAGCATCAAACTCTTTTCTTCCCTGATGATCCCTTGGAATCATAAAATGTTATTACTTTGAGTACTTAGCAGCAGTTGAGGGGCAGCATGTTATTTTGGGTTTCATTTTTTTATCCAATATAGAAAGCCCTGCAGCACTAAATAAAAATGTCACCATGTAAAATCTAAAGGCTTTCTGTCACAAATGTTTTTAAAAATTCATGAAGAGCTGAGGATTTGATTTATCTTATCCTGTTTCTGTGATTTATTCATATTTAATGTTAGGTTCAACATTTGAAGCATAGAGAACTTTTTCAAATTAAAAACTGTGGTGAATTAGTGTTATCTGAAGAAAAACTCCACCTTGCCCATTTTTGAGTTATGCAGTTCATTCCTCTTCATGAGTTCAAGGGACAGAGATGTTTGCTTTTCTCAGTGGCTGGAATTCTCACTGGTGAAACCCTTCATTGTTGGAGGGTGTTGATTTACCTGGCTCCTTGGATGTGACAGCTGTTTTCCCTTCTATCAGCATACATCTTCCACAGGCTTTACTCGTGTTTGTGTAAGTGTGGTGGCAAAAGAGAAGAGTGGGGAACAACCTCACTTTTGGAACCATTGAGTCTGTTTGCTTCTGTTTTTCATCTGCTGAGTTACCTGTGTTTTCAGGAACATCTTTAGGCACAGACAATATCTAGTCTTCTCTATGGATGATTCATAAATAACGAATAATAATCAAATTAGCATCAAATGAAAGAAAGAAAATGAACTCAAACTTATAATCTTTTTTTTAAAACTAGTCAATAAATGCATACAGTTAGGGGCATTGGACTTTTTCAAAGTCCCAGAGGGCAAAAAGACTGGAGAGAAGGACGTGGTTAGCTGACTTTGACTTGGGGGCAGCTAGATCTGTCCTAGAGGACATGAGTGTGTCTCCTCATTCACTGTGAGTCAGATGGAATTTTAAATGGCTGTACAGAGATGCAGTAAGGTACAACCTCCCTGGCCACCATGGATTCTGCCTTCCCAGCCATCCTGTCCCACTGACCCACCATTTCTTGTATCTTTTCTTTTGCTCTTCTCCCTCCTATTTCTGTTATTCCACTCTGTAGTTACTTTTGAGCACCTCTGTTGGGCCACGGATTGTGCCTCCATCGACTGAGTCATCGTCTCATAAAATGTAAAGAACAGTATCTGTTTTCTCTGCTAAAAATAGTCAACTTGCTCATGAGAGTATTAAGGACGAAAGAGAATAAAAGGTACCAAGTGCTTTCAAGGACAAAGCTCTTTTGACCTATTTTCCCCCTTGCTTGTCATTGCGGGTCGGCTTATGGAAGGGCAGCAGCCAATACACAGAGCAGTGTGTGAACTTAAGAGTATGGTTTTAAAAGCCAGTTTCAAGCATTTTTGTTGATATGATCTTGATTTATTCCTTTGCTTATAAAAACCACCATCTTGATAAGTAAAACTCTTCTGTTTTTCCTTCCCTCAGACTATTGGAAAGAAGTTACCTTCAACTACAGCAACTCCAGATTCATCAAAGACAGAAATGGACAGTAGGACAAAGAGTGAGTTTCCTTGGTTATCCATTTGACATTTGCAAGCAGTTAAGGATTTTGTGATCATTGAAATATTTTTTTTAAAAACCCTTAAATAATCTTGTTAGCTTTTTCAAATGTATCAGAACAAATGCACACAAATGTGTTTCATTAAAGTTCATCACTAAGATGGGCACAAGTTAGATTCAGAACTCCCAGGGTTTTCCCCCTTTGCAGAACTTGGTTCTTTCCTTCCACATGTATCTTGCCCATGTGCAGAGCTAGGGTTTATCCATATGTAACTAAAGTACTTTGAGTGGTTTAGGTGGCAGAAAGATAGAGAATGTTAACTTAAGCACTTTAGGGATTCATGACCACTTTTACCTAACCACTCAACTAATACTACTGACCTTTAATGACCTACCAGCATCCTCACAGCACATCTCTGAATACCTCCAATTACCTCTGATAGCTGCAGGCAGAAGACTTAAGTCTTTTTGGAAGGATTAAGCGATAGGAAGGGAAGGGTTAGCTGTGTTTTAGAACAATGTTAGCCAATAGAAATACTGTGTGAGCCCCATGTAATCTAACATTTTCTAGTAGCTGCATTTAAAAAAAAGAATGTTTGGAGTTAGTTTTAAAATATTTTACTTAACTCTGTATATACAAATGTTATTTTGACATGTAATCTACATAAAATTATTAAATGAAATACCTTCATTCTTCATTCTTCCATGTGAAGTCATCACAATCTCCAATGTATTTTACAGGTACAGCATATCTCAATCCGGAGTAGCCATATTTTAAGTGCTCAATAGCTACATATGCCTAGTGGCATCCATACGAGACAGTATTGTTTTAGAGGGTCTTGTATGGGCTTCCTGGGCCTGAGAATGAACATGGTTCCAAATGCTCAGATCCCTCGAGCATGTAGGAGGTTCCTGGCTCTAGCCTAAGCTTTGTTCAGTCCTAAAGTATCTATGAACTACATCTACACATTTGGCTCTCTAGAAGCATCAAGGTGAGGAATAGGTTACTAATAGTGATTTTCCACAGACCAGGTGATGTGTTGTGGCCAAGTCAAAAGGCACATATTCTTGGACCAGCTCTGTTATTAGTAGCTATGTGACCTTGGGCAAATAATTTTACTTCTATTGTCTTCTACCTCATTGTCTGCATTATGTGTGAAGTCAGAAAATTATAACCTGAGGCTTCTCCCAGTATCTGCATCCCCTGATTCAATTCTAAAAGCTTTACAACTCAGAGTGGAAGGTTACACTTGGATGAGTTGGGAGAAACAGGAAGAAAGATGTAAACAATTTGGTGGAAATAAGAGAAAATGTCATTGTGTGTAGATATTAATATGCCTGTAAATGAGTAGCAGATCAGGAAGGAGAATTATCACTATCATGGAAGACTTGAGAGATGTTTATTGACCGACATTTTTCATGGACCCTAAGGCAAGAATCTTTGTAGTTTAACCTCACCCCACACTAACTCTCTGGCTTTCATTGTCAGGAGCAAATTCTGAGATAATTGTTCTCCAATCACTTCCATTTAGTGGCACCCAGTCCTTAAAAAGCCCCTTCCATCTGGACCATTTTCATGCTTCTGGATGTTGATGTGACACCATCGTTTAGGTGGCAGGCCCAGAGCGCTGACCGACTACATATTAGAAATGACACTGAGCTTGGGATCTGAGCAGCTTCCTTCCATCTTCCCTCTTGTTAAAAGACAAACTTATAACAAAAATTGCCCAGGAGTACAGAAGAGGGTAGCTCTTTCCTGCTTACTTATATCCTTAGCCTGCTAAAAAACAAGTTCAAATCAGAATTAAATATTAGGATGATTCAAAAAATATTTAAGTTGGTATTTCCTGAGTCCAAAAGTGAAACTCAGCTGGTCAGGATCTATTTAAATCACTAATACCCCACCACCACCACCAAAAAAAGCTTTTATGATATTGAAATTCATTGGAAACTCCTAAAGGGGAACAGATTGGCATAATTTTCATAACAAGAGGAAGACTGTCTAAATATTCATAATGAAGTGCCCTGAGGTTTCTCTAGCTCACCACATCTGGAGTTTCCCTCTTTCTTATTACAATTGATGCAGATTTGTGGCCTCTGTATAATAGAAAAATATATTATAATAGAAAAATAGTCCAAAGAAAGGGCTATTTAACATCTTTCTGAACAAATACTTTAATCTTATAGATTCAGAAGAACAGTTGAATAGGTGGGTTAGAAAAAAAAAATCCTTGGTAGAATTTGTACTAGGGCAAATCAGGCTTCTGAATAAATTATAATTAGAGGGCAAAGGCTAAGTTTTCTTCCATCTCACTTCATAACTGGATACTTGTACCACCTTTATCATCACTCTGTTCATTGTCTTGCTCTTCAGAGTTTTCCTCTATGACAGTGACACATGGTGTCAGGCTATCATTAGACCATTGGTTCCTCAAGGTTGAGGCTCTATGTTCTACTTAATATCTCTTCCATATCATCTAGAAAAGTGCCATGGAATCAGTGGGCACATAATATGTGGTGGTTAAGAAGCAGGAGAATTATATTTATAATTTTTTATTCATCAGGCTGTAGGTGAGACAGTCTTTTAAAAGCTTTTAGCTATGTCTTTTATATTTACCTGGAGGGATTTGGAGAATATCCTTCTAAGTATCACAAGAATGGAAAAGTAACCATCCAGTGTACTCAGTACTAATATGAAACCAGTAGATAAATAACTACATGCCCACATGAGAGAAAAACACAACTAAATTCCAAAGCGAGGAGAGAGTGTGTGAAGCTCTCACGTAATGGGCACAATGTAGGGCTGAACAGCACACCTCCCGGGTGAAGGACTCAACTACAACTTGGACTTTACTGAACAAATGCAAACAATGTAACCTAATTGCGTGTACCCTTGTATTAATCTGAATTTTTAAACCCCTCACAGTGACACTTTTAACACTATGGTAGAAACATCCCTCAAAAGCATGTTCTAAACACTTGCTTACACATTTTTCTACAAACCAGCACAAAATGCATCTCTGCAGAAACATGCTGAGATTTAGCTTTTAAATGTGTATATGGAAACTATATATAATGAAACTTTAAACACAATGGTGAGAACAAACTTCAAAAGCATATTCTAAACATTTGCCTACAGAGTTCTTAGCTAGGGAAGCCGTTTCATTTTCTGTGAGAAAATGACGCATTTGTCCATTCAGGGCACTTAGGCTTGTTCCAGGGTCTCAGGGTTAGTAGGGTTGCCAGTGTCACAGTGTTGCATTGTCAGAGCCTTTGTTTCTTACTAGCTACTGCTCTAGCCCAATCAGCCAAAGACCTCCAGGGGCAAACCTGTGGTCCAACAAAGTCAGTTTTATTGGTGCATTGCAACCAAGGAGGCTGCACAGCAGGGGAACTGTGGATGTCACACCAAATAAAAGAAAAAAATTGTTGCAGATTTTGAGGAGGGATGGAATTTAGTGAAATTTAAACAAAAAAGCATTTATATAGGCTTAAAGCAAAGCAGGACTGTGTGTGGTAAGGGGTCAACCTCAGGTCCTATTTTTTTAGTAGCCATGGAGTAAAGACCACATGCAACATTATGTGCAGACATGCACTATGGGAGGCACTGCATTTTTGCTAGGAGTCAGAGCTGCTTCTGCAGGTCAAAGTGACTTAGTTACTTGGTGCCTGCTAGCAAAAATGGAATATGTCATTCTTACTGACAAATTTCATTTAAAAAAACAGAGTATCTGATAGTTTTTCCTCTAAAAAACCACAGACTTTTCTCATGGAGTAAGAAAGTCGTAGCATTCAGAGAAGGGAGTTGTTAAGGATACTTTACAGCTGCAGCACATTTTGGGGGAAACTCTTTCCTGATCACTTTGCAGCTGGCCTTATCTGTGTCTGTCACACCCGAGTCTGATGAATGGCTGGGCAAAGTGTTACTTTCTCAGTCTGACTCATTTTTGCTTTTTCACTACGTGTTTAAACAGGAGAAAAAAGGGTCAACTCCTTCATGTTGGCTTTTCCTCAGCCTTATAATATATGCCTAGGGGCCCTTTGTTTCTATTTTTCCAGTCTGACTGTGTGGCTCATGCGTCCTCCTGAAGCTCACTCATTCTTGGGCCTGGAAAAGTGGGCACATCCAATTTGAAACCTATTTCCTATCCTCCCACACCTGACATGTACTAAAGCCCTCATGCTTGATGTCCTGGGGGTCCCTTCTTCCTGGGAAGCACCTTTCCTCAAGTACACCCCAAACAGACCTTGTTGTCTGGGTTCAGATGGGGGCCTTCCCCACGAGGGTGCCCAGCCTACCCATTTGCTTAAGATATACATTTCAAATACAGTCCTCCCGGAGGAGAAGGTTAACTCTCTTTGTGTTTTCCTAATACATTTCCTTTCCCCTAAAGATGCTCAGGAGGAGCTTCTCATCTGAGCAGAACACACTGAGAGGAGTAGAGATCTGGCCTCTGCTCTGTAGTAGAGAACAAAAGGCCTTTGCTCATCAGATTTTAATTTCTTCTTTAAAAAAAAATACTTCTCTCTTCAAAGTGAGAGAGTAAATGGTGTCATAATTAATACTTGTGGAATAATTTGAAAGTCAAATTCTCAGTAGCATCCAAGACCCGAGGGGGATGCTTGAGGTGCTTTGGGGTTACATTGAGCTGCTTCTTTTTTTTTTGGAGACAGAGTCTCCAGCTTTCGCTCTTTGGTGGAGTGCCATGGCATCACAGCTCACACAGCAACCTCAAACTCTTGCTTTAAGCGATTCTCTTGCATCAGCCTCCCAAGTAGCTGGGAGTATTAGATGCCTGCCACAAAGCCTGGCTATTTTTTTGTTGTAGTTATCATTGTTGTTTAGCTGGCCTGGACCAGGTTTGAACCTGCCAGCTTCGGTGTATGTGGCTGGTGCCGTAGCCACTCTGCTATGGGCACCGAGCCAACAGTGAGCGTCTTCCTAAAGAAAGGCATGGACAGACGTAGTGACGGATACGTGTTTCATTTCTCTGTCTGGATTTAAATGTAGACCAGGGCTGCTTTGTCATGGCAGTATTGACATTTGGGCACTCTCTGTCGTGGGTCTGCCCTGCACGTTTTGGGATATTCAGCAGCATCCTTGGCCTCTACCCACTAAATGCCAGTAGTACCCAACATTCCCCTTGGCCCAGAGGGATTCCTGCTTCCATCTCATCTCTGAAGAATCAGATCCCCAGGAAAAGGGTCTAGGAATCTAGACAAAGAATAGGTGCCCCACATAATTCTTTCTTTTTTTTTTTTGAGACAGAGTCTCAAGCAGTCACCCTCAGGTAGAAGAAAACTCCACTTCTAGGTGTGACCTGGTACTTTCCACTGTTGCTAAAAGCTCTGGAAAGTTTCCTACCAGACTCTCACTGTGACACATAGGGTTTTGATTTTCTTAGCCTAAAACTGAACCCAGAGAGTTGTCCTCGATTGAATGTTATCTCCTTGTGTGCGTGTGTTCAGCTTGCTGATATGTTTATTTTTTTCTTCTGCTTTTATTTTTGTAAGTCAAGGGTTTTTTTTAATTAAGTCATAAATACATAAATCATGTATACATTAATGCATTTATGGGGTACAATGTGCTGATTTTATATACAATTTGGAATGCTTACATCAAACTGGTTAACATAGCCTTCACCTCACTTACCTACCGTGTTATGACATTTATACTCTACACTTAATAGATTTGACATGTACCCTTGCAAAATGCAAAAAAAAACCCTTGGTAGGACCACACGTAAGCCAAGGAGTTTTTTGGTTGGTTTGTCTTAAGTTGGTGCATTTTTTATTGAATGGATTAGAAAAACCAGCTAAAGCGAGTCATGTGATGTGGGAATGTGAGTCCAATTCCTTTAACAGTCTGTTTTTAATATTATGTAAATTTCTAAAAGTTTGGAGATTAAAATTTTGGGGGGAGGGTGTGAATCATGATTGGACTTCTTGGTGACTTTAATAGGGTACGTTTCTTAAAATTTGAGGACCAAAACTTAGTACGGGGCTCTTGATATGGGAAGTAGGTAGTAATTTCAAGGTCCTTGAAACTTCTGGTGTTGTGTGCATTTTCTCCATGTTTGTGTGTGTCTGTGTTTGTTGTTTTTTTTTTTTTCCTGGAAAGAGAATTATTTTTTAATCAGATTCTTAAAGAATTCTAAGACAAAAAGCTTTAGAACTGATTAAGTATTTTAGTCTTATACTAATTCATTAGTATTTTTTAATCTTTCCAAAGAAAAAAGAGACAATATCTCTCAATCACTAGGTAAATTGTGCCTATGTTTCTTTATATGTGCATATATATTCATTCCTATTTGATCTCCTGCTAATTAATCTAATTGATAACTAGATGGAAAATGCCTGCCTCCAAAAATTAATGTCATTCCCTTCCTCTCCATCTCTGTCCGCTACTCATTTAAAATTTACGATCTTCCCATATCCAAAGAGGATTTAGAATTATATTCTTCTTTTAAGACTTAGTAAATGCCTCCTCTTTTGTGATGTCTCTTCTGAATGTAATCTTGCCTTTCTCTACAACACTCCCACAATATTCCATCATAGTGAGCTTATGCATATGTGTGTGTTTGTCTTGTCTTCTTGCCATTCCCCTGCCATTGCCTTTTTCCAGGCATTAGACTGTCACTGTCATGCAAGGATGGGAGGGGGTGGTTGGACTTACTTGTATATCACAGGCCTAAGAACTGGTAATATCTTTCTCATGGTAGTGTTTCAATTTGAATTGGCTGGGCACTGTGGCTCATGCTTATAATACTGGCACTCTGAGAGGCTGAGGCCAATGGATCACCCAAACTCAGAGTTTGAGACCAACCTGAGCAGAGCTAGACCCCATCTCTACTAAAAGTAGAAAAACAATCCAGGCATTGTGGTGGGCACCAGTAGTCTCAGCTACTTGGGAGGCTGAGGCAAGAAGATCGCCTCTTCTTGAGCCCAAGAGTGAGGGTTCTGTGAGCTATGACACCACAGCACTTAATTCTAGGGCAAGAGTGTGAGACTCTGTCTCAAAAATATATAAATACATATATATATATTTTTTTTTTTTTGAAATAAGGACCATCTTTGTTCCCTATATTATAAAATTAAAATTACACTCTTGGAGTTAATAGTTTTTTGCATGTACATTTTTTTCTGAGTGCCTTAAAACCATTAATGTATCCGAACCAACACAATGTTTTAATTTTCTAGTACTGCTGAATTATAAGGCTTAAATGCCTCATAAGTGAAAATAAACTCTTATTTTAAGATATATTATAAAGTGTATGAGGCTAATGGTTGTCATGTTTCATCAGGAGTTCTGGGTGGCAGTGACTAGAGTCATGAAAAGTCAGATCTGGCAGGAACTTATTTCTAGCCCAGTGTGTTCCTGGGAGCTCCCAGAGCTTCAGGGACATGTTTTGGGGGACCTGGGTGGGAGATGAAACAGCTCTGCTTCCTGACCAGGCCAGCTCTGTTTTTGTTTTATCTTAAAATTCTAGAATAAGTTTAAATTTGCTAAAAGCGTTCTGCTGAACCCATATTTCATCTTGTCCCCCCTTCACTGGCTTCTGATTTTAAACCTGAGGACACTGAAGTCATCCAGAGATGCAGCGTGATTGCCTCATTTCACATGCTTAGAAAACCCCAGGTGGGACTGAACCCGGTCCTGAGTGTCCTGATTTCTGGCCCATAGTCCTCTCTTCCTACTTGCCGCCCCTTGAATGTTCCTCTACTTTATAGGTATCACTCAAGCATCATCAAGAAATGTTGAACAGGAGCCCCATGTCAGGTCCTGGGGATGCAGAAAGCGGGAAACATGCCGTGGCAACCTGGAAGTTGGCAGCAGCTACTGCCACCAGTTTCTCTGCCTTTTATCTTGAAGTGTGTGGTTTTTAGATAATTCTGTATCTAATGGCTCACATATAAAACAGCATAGCTGTATGGTAGAGGTGTTCTAAAACTGGATTATGGCAGTGGTCACACAGCTATAAAAATGTATTAAAATTCATCAAATTCTCAGTGACTTTCTTCTCATGATTGAAATATGATTGCAACAGCACCCATGTTAAAAGCAGAAAGGCTGGGGCAACTATTTTCCTTAAGCCAGTCTTTATCTATCTATCTGCCTATCTCTCTCTCTCTCTCTCTCTCAAACAGACACACAAAATCTTAAAGGACCCCCTCCTGCCCCAGCAGATTTCCTGTCACATCTCATTGGCTGGAAATAGATCACATACCTTCCCCTAAACCAATCACCAACAAAAAGGAATGAGGTTAACGTTATTTGCCTGGACATATTTTACTCATCCTCAGGGCTGTGGGTGGGTTCCCTGTTCCTGAATATAATGCTTGACTAAATTAGGATTCTGTAAACTACTAATAGTAAGGAGGCAGAGAATGACTGCTGGGAAGTTAAGCAGCAGCCTCTACTACACTTAATTAACTTTTCTTGACTAAAGGAACAGAAACATGACCTGTTCCTTCTTTCTTTGTTGACCATAGGTGTCTGATAATTCTTTGCAAAATGTCTCCATGATTTCCATCCAAAGAATTATTCTTTTCGTTTTTGATGCAGAGTCTCACTTTCTTGCCCCCAGTAGAGTGTCATGGCGTCACACATCATAGCAACCTCAAACTCTTGGGCTCAAGAGATCCTCTTGCCTCAGACTCCTAAGTAGCTGGAACTATAGGTGCCTATCATAATGGCCAGCTATTTTTTAGAAACGGGGTCTTACTCTTGCTCAGACTGGTGTGAAACCCCTGAGCTCAAGCAATCTACCTACCTCAGCCTTCCAGATTGCTAGGATTATAGGCATGAGCCACTGTTCCTGGCCTATAAAGAATTATTCTTAAAGCCAAGACTCTGCAGGGGTGTTCTTCAGTAACACTGTGTGTTTATGTTATTGTAAATTTTGAGGTTGGGTAGTCATATTTCATTAGCACAGTCAATAGGAAAATTGGTAAGGAGCCGTCATTATCCAATTTAAAGATGTTTAACTTTTTCCCTTCCTATAGAATATTTGACCAATTTGGGTTTGAGGAGGTTTGCTTTTACTAATTGAAAAGATGTAGACTATTGGTTAACTATGTGGTTTTAAGGACTATAGTGTTGATGGGATTTAGAAGTAGTGCCCCTCCACACAGGTTAATGAGCAAAAGCCATCAAAAGCCCAGAATACCTAAGATAAAGGTCCCTAAGAATAGAGTAGGGGATGCAACTGATATCATTAAGCCATTGTACAGAAAACAAAAACATCTGCATGGGAGCAAAAATTACTCCCCTTCTCTCCCAGCTTCTTCGCCTTTCTTTGTCATATCTTAACCCTAGACCACAGTATATCTGTATTATGGATTTTTTAATTGCATTTATGTATGTATGTATGTATTTTTGAGACAGAGTCTCACTATGTCACCCTGGATAGAGTACTGTGGCGTCACAGCTCACAGCAACCTCTTAACTCTTGAGCTTAAGTGATTCTCTTGCCTCAGCCTCCCAAGTAGCTGGGACTACAGGCTCCTGCCAAAATGCCTGGCTATTTTCGGTTGTTATTGTCATTGTTTTGCAGGCCCGGGCTGGATTTGAATCCGCCAGCTCCGGTGTATGTGGCTGGTGCCCTAGCCTCTGAGCCACAGGCGCTGAGCCTTAGTTGCTTTTATTTTATATATCATTCTCTTAGATTTTGGGGATGTTAACCAAAATTAACACATTTTGATGAGCTAAATAGTACTAGAGGCAATGTAATATGTATGTGTGTGTGTGTGTGTGTGTGTGTGTGTGTGTGTGTGTACATATATAGTTATAGTTTATGATCTACCTGCAGGAACTGGCCTAATGTTTGGGAAATATCTAAGGCCATTCAGAATCATTAGGTTTGTTGACTTTTTGATGCAGAATAATAAGAGCCTGTCCCTGTAGGTATTAATTCTCTGGAATTTTTCTATCTACTTTCTTTTTTTTTTTTTGTAGAGACAGAGTCTCACTTTATCGCCCTGGGTAGAGTGCCGTGGCGTCACACTGCTCACAGCAACCTCCAGCTCTTGGGCTTAAGCGATTCTCTTGCCTCAGCCTCCCTAGTAGCTGGGAC